>JAHPZR010026625.1:0-20288 GCA_019787425.1 Platygyra sinensis
TTTGAGTTATTTTTTTGTAAAAAAAATACCTCTTAGTCGGCGCGTCGAGTATGTTATGGACCAGTCAACGGATCAGTGAGTCAGTGAGTGAGTCAGTGAGTGAGAGATGTATGTATGTCACGCCAATCAGATCGGATCTACTATAAACAGCCAATCAAATTTCTTGTTTTAAAGGTAAATGATATATGAGAAGATTTGATCCCGATACAGTTCAGAACGGCCATATTTATTCTTCTATAAAAGAGGAGAAAGTATTCATTTATTGGGTTTACTTCGGCATTTTCTGTGGGTTAGGTTGAGGATTTTATGTGCCTTGAGGTTTGAAACAGTGCTTGAGCTAGTTGTATGCAAATGAGTGAGATGTTTTTTTTATTTTTAGTTACAAAGGTAACTTGATATTTTTGTTTTTCACAAGGAGTAAATTCAATTAGACGTCACGCATCGTTGCTTCTAGTTCTTAGGAAATAGGGAGATTTAGCAATGAAGACGGCGACGGCGGGGACGAAGCCTTGTAAAAAATGAATTTATATTTTTCCTATATCGCAACTGTGTAAATCTGTTCAGTAGTCCTGTCGGTCTAAAAACTCGCTCAGGCTAAACATGCACCCACAACGTTTAATTCGAAAAGAAGACACGAAAAATTAGCCATTGCGGTTCGCGTTCTCCAAAATACGTAGAACTCAGTCATTTCACGTTGTTGTTTTGCAGAGGACGGCAAAAAAATGTACCAAGATTCAAAACGCACGTGCACAGCTATTGTTTTGCTCATTAAACTTTTTGTTTGGTGACGATTTCCTCGCCGTAGCCGTCGTGGTTTGCTAAAACTCCCTAATGTTTTAGAGGAGACGGGACTATTTTGATTTAATTTTGAAAGAGTTCGAACGTTTGCAATAGGTACAGGAAACGATTATTTTGTTCTTGTTGCATGCAAATATAGAGAGATATTTTTATTTTTTAGTTACAAAGCTAAGGGTAATTTGACACTTTTGTTTTTCACAAGGGAGTAAATTCAATTAGAGCTGATACATCGTCATTACTTGTTCCCACGAGATCCTTGCTATTTTTAGTTACGAATGGTAACTTGACACTTTGTTTTTCATATGGGAGCAAATCGTTCCCACGAGATGCTTGCTACTTTTAGTTACAAACGGTAATTTGACACTTTTGTTTTTCATTTGAGAGCAAAATCGTTCGCACAAGATGTTTGCTATTTTTAGTTATAAATGGTAACTTGACACTTTTGTTTTTCATATCGGAGTAAATTAAATTAAACTTTCAACGTGTCAGAACGGTTTTTTCTCTTTCTTTCTATTTTCGATGAAGAAGTGTTGTGTAAAAAGGGTAAACTTACGACTCATATAAAATGCGAAAAGGTCTCTTAAGTATTTTGAGCAAAAATTCCTCTTGGGGGTTGGAAGGGCTATTGCCGGATTTCATACGTCGGGGGCCTGGGTACAATCGGTGTATTATGGATTAACAACACAAGACCCATATATTCAGAAAGAGCACACCGAGCTTTACAAAATCTTTAAGTTTCGTGTTAATTGGGCCATTATTGAACAAGATACAGTCATTCAAAAACTTTAAAATTTGCAAAGAAATGTATGGCTTTCTGGACAAGTGTCCGGAAAATGTATGGATTTCCGGACAAGTGTCCGGCAATCCATACATTTGTTACTAAATTTTTACGTTTTTGAATGGCTGTATCTTGTTCAATATTGGCGCAATTTACACGAAACTTAAGGATTTTGTAAAGCTCGGTGTGCTCTTTCTGAATATATGGGTCTTGTGTTGTTAATCCCATAATACACCGATTGTACCCAGGCCCTCACGGTATGAAATCCGGCAATGTGATCGATGAGCGAGAGAGTTATGCATGTGCGCGTGTCACACCAATCACGGTGTGGGTATCAAAGAACGAATCAAATTGTCTGTTAGAAAATAAGATGGTACCTACATTAATTTGGAGACATGTCGGATTATTGTACGTTGTTCAGTCAAACATTTGATGGCTTACTATTTAGCCATCTTACCATTACCGATGTAACATGGTATGTACATCATAAATTCCCAGTTTCTTTCTTGCTGTACATCGCAACCAAAAAACCTTAACTAAATCATTACTGTAAACAGTTCTACGAATGCTCCTTTCACAAAAAAAAAATAACTCTTGCACGCTTTGCGTGCCTATGTTTAGACATGGCCAGAGTTGCTGTCAAAGTAATAACACTCTTGGTTTACAACAGGTCTAGACTTGTCAAGATAATAATTCATTTGCTATGCAGTTCATTTTATTCTTTTCTTTTTTTCTAACAGCTATCGCTTAAACCTTGAAATGGAAGAGAATACATGTTTACGTAGAAACATTAGAAGAGGAATTGAATGTGATGTTATAACGTGAGTTTGAGTCATTGATTCAATAGATCAGTGTACAGACTGTACTTAATTTCAAATGTTTATTCAAGAGTGTTATTGTATGGAAGATGTGCAAGTAATTTTGGTGTAGTGTTATGACTGTTTTTTCTCTTTTTGTTTGTAAGTTTATTTCATTTTTGAATGTATGTGGTAATGTTCATTGGTGCTTGTGTGGTTAAAAAATACAATGTAAGAAAAATCCCTATTGACCTATTGCATTTTCATATGGACAGTTAATTTAGATACATTTTGTTGGGGCAACCTGTCAAAAAGCTTAAAGGAGTTAAAGAATAATGAATACCATCCCATCCAGGGGCCTGGGAACATTCCTACTCTGTGCATGTCTGTTATTACTTGTAGTCTTGAGACAGAACACTTCCACTGTGACATATACTAGGTGAAAATACATTTGCAGTTCAGGCCTATATTTCAGTAGCTAGAAGTTACTAGTATTGTCAGTAATTATTTTTAAGGAGTGAATTTACCCAAACGAGAACTGGAATAATTGTATTTTGACTGGCGTCAACTATTTGGTCAATTGATTTCTCTACCTCAGCAAGTTCCAAACTCAGTGGATAAACTCTTCATGTTGATTAACTTACTGCATTATCACATAGTTTAATCTTAGAACAGGGTTCGTACAAAGTCTTGAATTCTTGAAAAAGTCTGGAAATTTGCGAACTACTTTTCCAGACCTGGAAAAAGTATGGAAATTAAAGGCAAAGTCTTGAAAAATGGGATGAAGTCTGGAATTTTTCTTAAGGGGGAGCAGGTGTTTCAAAGCTAGCTGAAATCTTTGCAATGTAGCTGATTTCAGTTGCATTAACTTGGCCAAACGGCAAAACACTTCATAATAAAATGCGGTACGGTCGGAACTGATGAGATTCAAGTTCGCGAGCCCAGTCTCCAATGCCCTGCATTGCATTATGGTTCATTGTGTTTGTTTCTCAGGCCATAAAGAATCTCACTGTTATCTTGAGTCTGGAAAATAAAAAAAGTGGTTTGGAAAAAGTCTGGAAAAAGTCTTGAATTCTGTCCTCAAAAAAGTGTACGAACCCTGTTAGAATTTGTTGGCCTAAGAAGTCATTGTCTGTAACATTGCATGTATATGTACAAGATGTAAAATTCATTTATTTCTCATCAGTGCTGTTTTGTATTTAGCATTCAAAGAGCCTGGCGCCAACACAAGAAACAATCTCAGGACCAGTTACACGTATCTGTTGGACAGAGAGGAACAAGTTCATATAACATGTCAAATTTTGATGCAGATTTACGACCAAACTACTCTACCACAGGGAGTGGCAGTTTTCATATAAGGACCAATCCTTTTATGGGAAGTAATGAGAGTGCTTCTTACTGCGATGATGACAATCTCTCTGATGTTTTTAATGACAGCCTTGAGCAAGTATCAGAGGAGAATCTTAGAAATACCCAAGAGCATGGACCACATACTAGGCACTTTTATGATAGTGATCAAGTCATTGAAGGTGACACTTTTAACGATGGACTTCCTGGCATACATGTAGATTCTGTTAGCTCACCTGCTGAGTTGCCATCACCAACTACTGATTGGGAGTCAATAGAATCATGTCTCACTTCAGAAGGCGAAACACAAGATCTAGAAAGCAGTGAGCTTGGGGACGCTACAAATGAAAGGTTAAAACACTTTTCTTTAAAGCCAAAGGATCTGCAGATTTGTTTTGTTGATGATACACTGCTCAGTGATGTGGAAGGAGATGAAGACGGTTGTGACATAAAAGAGTATATTATTGATAAGCAAGATGTTTCTGATGATGAGAAACGGGACTCGGGTTGTGTTGCGGGAGATGACGAAATCTCCGAGTCTTTTAGTATTAAAACAGTTAGACCAGAAACTCTAGAAAATCATGAAATTTCTCAGGAGGAAACTAAAAAAGTTTTATTAGAACTGAGTCAACAGGACAGCGAGGAGGAAGAGAAACAGGAGAGTTATTCAACTGTAATGCTAGGCTGGACAGAGGAGAGGTTACAAGAACTGACTGTAGGTGAACTCAAAGCACTCCAGAAGAACATGGCACAGTTAATTGAAGGTTAGATACATGTACATTAAAGAACACTAAGAAACAGAAAATCCTTTTATTGATCTCTTCGTATTGATACCAGGGGCCCGTTTCTCAAAAGACCTGGTAACTTAACGGGCCTGAAATCAGATTTTGAAATCAAAATCTCAAGTAAAGTAGGGTGTGTTCTGAACTCTAATGAAGTCCATTTTGTTTCTTTAGCTAATAACTTTACTGTATAATACTCAAAGCTTTTGAAACTCCCATCTGGAATGAAAAACAAAACAGCTCAACGAGCCCGGTAATTACCGGGAGCTTTGAGAAACGGGCCCCAGGGCTTAAAATTAACACTCACAAACGCACAAAATGCAATTGACTTTGATAATCTGTGACTGAGAAAAACATCCACCAGCAAATGTTGAGTGAGTTAGAATCAACCCTGCCTTCCAACCATTTGGAAAGGATTTGCTAGTGGTCTCACTGGTTCAAATGCTAGTGAAAAAATCTGACCAGCAAAGCTTTGAAAGTGAATTGAAGTTAACCTTGAAGCCCTGGATATTAGTTGGATGTCTATTAAATTTTGGAAAAGGGCAGTTCAAATATTGTGCTTAAACCATGAATGAGAGATTGATGTAGAGTGTTTTTGGTTTTAATAATTGCTTCCTCAAAATTGAAGAACATTTACTTCGAGCATACCAGGGTTGTATATAGGAGCCGCAGCTGTGGAAGTTCCTCATCTTCTCTTGCCGGCTACTTTCATTGTTCACAAGTCAAGATATGTCAAGGAGATGATATTTAACATGTCTCACAACTGTCTACTTTTCACAAAACTCTGGATACCAAAACCCTTAAAGAAAATGCTGAGCGTACATGTTTGTAAGGGAACTTGTCAAAAGGTTATAAGAGGAACATTGGAAAAAGTAGCAAGGGCTTCTATTTGGGAACATGTTTACATTTATGTTTATGTCTTGAATTCTTCACAGCTCAAAATGAAGTGCTGGTCACAGAGTTAATGAACAGAGATAGTCTCCATCTTAAACAAGATTCCCTTCTCATGGATGTTGAGGATGCATCAAAGTAAGCCATTCCTGCATGTTTGATATAATTTACATCTTTATTTTTGAAAACCCTGTTTATTTCTAAACCACAAGAAGCCTGCAACTTAACCATTAAATCGGGCTTTCAATCAGGCAAACTTTTGTTTATGCAGCTCACTCACTACTGCTAACTTTACTATACACATTGCAGTCAGCTACAATAGGCCTTCCTGGAAAGGAAGTAGATTGAAGTTTTTTTTGTCCAAAGGTCACTCTTTGGACACACCACACCCAACCCCTGGGGTCAAGATCATTCAGGCTTTACTTGGCTCCTACATGTAGCCAGTGTCCTGTCCATTACGCTGGATCCTCCTTTGTAATTAACCCTGTGCATTTAAAGGCACGTTCGTTTGGGATCAATCCGGAATAAGAATAATTGGAATAATGCGAGTAAGCATTTGTTTGGGAGCTATTCTCATTCCGGAATACCTGGATTTCCATTCCGGCTATTCTGCTCCTAGGAGCAGAATAGCCCGAATATCTTCCGGATTATATTTCTATTCCAGAATATCCCAAACGAATGTGCTAGGGTAGCCTGTATCAAATGATGTTGGCAGGAGTCAGGGAAAAATTTGCTCCATTTTTGACTACTGTGCATTTTGATAAATGCAGACACTTTTGTGAGTCAATACATGTTATGGTTCTGAATGCCTATTATGTTGCTCAGTACGCAGCTGTGTAGCACTGTTACATGTACAACAATACTAAAATAAGTGAATAAAGATGGTAAATAAAGCTAGCTAATTAAATGTGATAAGTGAACTGACCAACATCACATGAGTGTGAGACCAAAAAAAATCTCTATGTCCTTGCTCTCCATGAGTTCTCGTAGCTCAGAGGATACAACGCCTGCCCGGTGTTCGGGAGGTCATGGGTTGGATTCCTGTCAGGGACTCAGATTTTTTCTTTGTCCGGCGCTCATGTCATGTTAATCAGTTCAATTTTCACAATGCTAAAATATTGTTTCATACCAGAAATGACATGAAATAATTTGTAAATAAACCAAAATCGTCATACTGGCGTTATTTTGTTCCGTAAAGCTTACAGTTGAAAGGGAAAACTAAATACTTTTAACATTATTGTGGCTCTTCTTTTGTTTCTTTGAACTAAACACTACAATGCTCCTGTCACGTCATTTGGTTTCTAAGCTTTTTGTGTTTTGTTATGTTTTTAATGCTTGCGATCCTCTTTTCAGTCCAAACTGATGAACATGTATGCTTGTATCTTGTTGAAGCTATGTACATCAAGACACAACTGACTCTAACATGATGGCTAAATCAGTTTTATGAATGATGTAATAATAAGAAATTATTGCTTCACTTTATTATTGAGAAAGAAATCCATCTACTTAACATAAAATGCTAGTCTTAACAAGATGTCCTGAAGGTTAAAATTATTGAAAAATTTATAAAAGAATGAATATTTTTGAAGTTTTTTCTTACTGATTGTCCACGATGGTGGCACCAAACATTCTTAAAGGCATCAAGTAAGCAATGTTGATCTTTCATTATCTTTTCAGTTTTATTCATACATGTATTTCTGGTGTAAGACTGGTACTAGCTTGCAACTGAGGCTAACGTAGGGAGTCCCTTTAAATACAAATGACATGTTTTCTTTTTAATGATATTCCCATGCATGAGCCTCCAATGTAAGTTAGTTCCGCTCCAATACCGGGAATATCAGTGAATATGATCTGTTGAGTGATTTTTATCATTTTATATATTAAAATTCATGCCCATAATGAACAGTTTGTTTACTTTCCTTTGTTAATCAACTATAACTTATAACAGTAAAAGCTCAGGTTATAATATGTCAGTCTGTTAAAAATTTGCTGTGTTATTTCTTAATGTTCCAACTTACATCATCATTAATGCCAGGCTGCCATGTTAAGTTCCTAACTGTATAAAATCTTTCACTTAGAAAAGTTTGTTCTCTTGCTTTTAGGAGATACGTCATTAGTAGATTACATAATAATTATTATTATTATTAAAGTTAATTACTAAATAGTGTTCTAATAATATTTATTTATTTATTTAACTTTATTTATACACGGATAAAACATCAGGACTTAAAGTAAAAATAACTTACCCTCAAGCTCTTTAATTTTAACTTTGTGACAATGAATGGGGTCTGAAGTTTCTGCTCAAACTGGAGATCTTGATCTGATTTTAATTTTAATTTTAACTCTCATTAATTTTACAAAACTTTACCTGAGTAATTTTATTAAAGTGCACCTAACCCCAAAATATTTTATTCGCTTAAATTAATCTTTGCACCTGTTCAAAACGCACTGCGCCTTTTTAAACTAAATCTTGACTTCTTTTAGGTTGTAATAGTTACAAAATCTAGCCATTATCTGTTCCACGAGCGAGCTACATGTAGTAAGAGGCATGGGTCTATTCCCGGTTCGACGTCACGGACTGATTTGCATTGCGTTAAGTCTTTGTAAACATGCACGCAAAGGAGTTTGTGACGTCAAACCAGAAATAGACCCATACCCCATGCTAGTTCGGTCGTGGAACAGGTGACAGCTAGATTTCATAACTTTTACAACCTATAAAAAAAGTCAAAATTTAGTTGAAGAAGGCGCAGTGCGTTTTGAACAGGTGCAAAGATTTATTTAAGCAAATAAAATATTTTGGGGTTAGGTGCACTTTAAGTGAATTGGTGAATAAGCAAAGCTACCTGGAAAATGTACTTTAAAGCTGTCTAAATAAACAATGTGCAGAAGTTCTTTCTTTTAATTTGCTGTGTGTGTGTGATTATATTCTCATCTGCTGTTTTCACATCACTTGCACCAGAAAACTGAATCGTCTCTCGACAAGGCCAGGCTTGCTGACTCTGACAGCCTTGATGTCCAGCTGATGTCTGCAGTTTCCTGCAGTAAACTCAGATTCCATATGAACAAGATCAATTGGGTTTATAAATATTTGTTTTGTTTCATTGTTTTGTTGTTTATTTTGCACAGACTTGCACAAGCACAATATCAGGAGACACAGAAAGGCAGAAAGAGATAGTCCCTCACTGCACTTGTATTTGCACACAAAAATGTTGTGTTTGTTAAATTGTATTAATTTTTGTTTTACTTTAAAGCAGTTAGATCAGAGATTGGTTTCAATCTTAGAGTGCAAAATGATTGTATTTGTTGTAAAGTCTCATTGAAGAAAAATGTCTTTCATGTTGTTATTCTTCAATTTTCAAACGTTTTTAGGCAGAGTTACATCTATTTTCGATGGAGAATTTGGATGCCATTTCTCCAGAAGGACTTTTTTGCTTTAGAAACCTTTTAGTCTTTTGTTCAGTTTTTGCAAAGCGTTGCAAAAAACTGAAAAAATAAAACTCCATTTTTATTAGGTTTGACAATTTTCACTGTTGCTCTGGTTTGCTTTTGTTTATAGCATTGTTACATTCAGTTACAATCAGTTTGCACCTATGTAATTATTATTACCAATGGATTTTAAAATAATTTTATTTTTCTATGTGAAAGTTAGAGAGATTTACATGTAGGTTCTACGTTTGCACATAATAAATAAATACATTATTAATACTTATAGTAATAATACTAAAATGAATCATGAAGCCGTTATTAATTCGCCTGTGTTTGAAGCTAAGGTTTGGGTGTTCGTTGGAACATTTTCATACCTCTTTTTGTTGATATTGAGCCTTATTATTCATAAATTCAGTAAGCAGGAATTCCATGTGTTGTAACTCCACTATTTCACTTTTCCCTCCCAGATTTTTTCACTATTTTTGGCAGCAAAATCTATTCGTTGACAACCATGAGGGTTTCATAGGAGTTTTCTTGGTTTCATTTTCAACTACAGGTTGTTAATAATGGCTGCAAGTGTGAAGTATTATTTCTATGTAGATGGTATCTATGATGCCAAAAGATATAACAGATATAACGGAACTTGTGACATTAGATTACTGACAGCTCTGTTTTCAAATGAAAGCTGTAAAATGCGATCAGCTTTAACCTTAAGTGAAGAAATTTGGTAAATTTGCAATCACTTTGAAAAGAAATGATATTGATTAAATTTGAAAAGCCTTTTTCCAGGAACGAGATTATTACCAGCAGTACTGTAGATAATCAAGGGAACTTACATTTCAGACATCAAGATCTGTTACGCTATGAGTCTTAGAATGAACAATATTCTGAGACGTTCGCAGCTGGGAAACAAGCAACGTTTTCCTTTGCCTTAAAACAATCTGTATAATTAGAGTTAGTGGGAGTGCTCTATACTAAGTATGATGTATGGGTTAGGCTGAATTTTAACATATCGAAATTGGTCTATTACACCTGCTCTCTAAATTGAGATTTTGAAAGTTCGATCTTGATCTGACCTTCCCTTGCTTATCCTTTCAAATTTTGTCTTCTTAGCCTATTAGATAATGCAGAACCTTTCATGTGCAAAGAATTTATTTCTCAATCGAAAATAAGTTACTGCTGAGATTTTAGTAGTGGTTTAACAGTAGAATGTCAGCATGTTTCAATGAAAAGTAAGTCGCAAAGTTGTTGAGTTCCCAGGGGCATAGCTAGCCATTAAACACGGGCTTGAAGAGAATTTCTGTAGATAATTTTTTAGTAGTCGAAAGGACATATTCTTTTCTCACTATTCAATAGCGAATCACCGCAGAATCAACGTTTTATTTTGAAAAACAAAATAATGTCATGTAATCTTATACATGAAAATATGCTGAAAATTCATTGACAAAGCAGGACTTTTAAAATAGTTTTGCGCACGAAAATTTAGTTGGACTGCTGTGTGTTGTTGTTTTAACGTTGAGCAAAAGTTCAGATACGACTTTCGGTGTTTTTTGTATCTGGTACATTTTTCTGGTTAAGCAAGGGAAGTCAGATCAAGATCGAACTTTCAAAATCTCAATTTAGAGAGGCAGGTGTAATAGACCAATTTCGATATGTTAAAATTCAGCCTAACCCATACATCATACTTAGTATAGAGCACTCCCACTACTCTATTATACAGATTGTTTAAGACAAAGGAAAACGTTGCTTGTTTCCCAGCTGCGAACGTCTCAGAATATTGTTCATTCTAAAGACTCATAGCGTAACAGATCTTGATGTCTGAAATGTAAGTTCCCTTGATTATCTACAGTACTGCTGGTAATAATCTCGTTCCTGGAAAAAGGCTTTCAAATTTAATCAATATCATTTCTTTTCAAAGTGATTGCAAATTTACCAAATATTCTTCACTTAAGGTTAAAGCTGATCGCATTTTACAGCTTTCATTTGAAAACAGAGCTGTCAGTAATCTAATGTCACAAGTTCCGTTATATCTGTTATATCTTTTGGCATCATAGATACCATCTACATAGAAATAATACTTCACACTTGCAGCCATTATTAACAACCTGTAGTTGAAAATGAAACCAAGAAAACTCCTATGAACCCTCATGGTTGTCAACGAATAGATTTTGCTGCCAAAAATAGTGAAAAAATCTGGGAGGGAAAAGTGAAATAGTGGAGTTACAACACATGGAATTCCTGCTTACTGAATTTATGAATAATAAGGCTCAATATCAACAAAAAGAGGTATGAAATGTTCCAACGAACACCCAAACCTTAGCTCAAACACAGCGAATTAATAACGGCTTCATGATTCATTTTAGTATTATTACTATAAGTATTAATAATGTATTTATTTATTATGTGCAAACGTAGAACCTACATGTAAATCTCTCTAACTTTCACATAGAAAAATAAAATTATTTTAAAATCCATTGGTAATAATAATTACATAGGTGCAAACTGATTGTAACTGAATGTAACAATGCTATAAACAAAAGCAAACCAGAGCAACAGTGAAAATTGTCAAACCTAATAAAAATGGAGTTTTATTTTTTCAGTTTTTTGCAACGCTTTGCAAAAACTGAACAAAAGACTAAAAGGTTTCTAAAGCAAAAAAGTCCTTCTGGAGAAATGGCATCCAAATTCTCCATCGAAAATAGATGTAACTCTGCCTAAAAACGTTTGAAAATTGAAGAATAACAACATGAAAGACATTTTTCTTCAATGAGACTTTACAACAAATACAATCATTTTGCACTCTAAGATTGAAACCAATCTCTGATCTAACTGCTTTAAAGTAAAACAAAAATTAATACAATTTAACAAACACAACATTTTTGTGTGCAAATACAAGTGCAGTGAGGACTATCTCTTTCTGCCTTTCTGTGTCCTCCTGATATTGTGCTTGTGCAAGTCTGTGCAAAATAAACAACAAAACAATGAAACAAAACAAATATTTATAAACCCAATTGATCTTGTTCATATGGAATCTGAGTTACTGCAGGAAACTGCAGACATCAGCTGGACATCAAGGCTGTCAGAGTCAGCAAGCCTTGCCTTGTCGAGAGACGATTCAGTTTTCTGGTGCAAGTGATGTGAAAACAGCAGATGAGAATATAATCACACACACACAGCAAATTAAAAGAAAGAACTTCTGCACATGTTTATTTAGACAGCTTTAAAGTACATTTTCCAGGTAGCTTTGCTTATTCACCAATTCACTTAAAGTGCACCTAACCCCAAAATATTTTATTTGCTTAAATAAATCTTTGCACCTGTTCAAAACGCACTGCGCCTTCTTCAACTAAATTTTGACTTTTTTATAGGTTGTAAAAGTTATGAAATCTAGCTGTCACCTGTTCCACGACCGAACTAGCATGGGGTATGGGTCTATTTCTGGTTTGACGTCACAAACTCCTTTGCGTGCATGTTTACAAAGACTTAACGCAATGCAAATCAGTCCGTGACGTCGAACCGGGAATAGACCCATGCCTCTTACTACATGTAGCTCGCTCGTGGAACAGATAATGGCTAGATTTTGTAACTATTACAACCTAAAAGAAGTCAAGATTTAGTTTAAAAAGGCGCAGTGCGTTTTGAACAGGTGCAAAGATTAATTTAAGCGAATAAAATATTTTGGGGTTAGGTGCACTTTAATAAAATTACTCAGGTAAAGTTTTGTAAAATTAATGAGAGTTAAAATTAAAATTAAAATCAGATCAAGATCTCCAGTTTGAGCAGAAACTTCAGACCCCATTCATTGTCACAAAGTTAAAATTAAAGAGCTTGAGGGTAAGTTATTTTTACTTTAAGTCCTGATGTTTTATCCGTGTATAAATAAAGTTAAATAAATAAATAAATATTATTAGAACACTATTTAGTAATTAACTTTAATAATAATAATAATTATTATGTAATCTACTAATGACGTATCTCCTAAAAGCAAGAGAACAAACTTTTCTAAGTGAAAGATTTTATACAGTTAGGAACTTAACATGGCAGCCTGGCATTAATGATGATGTAAGTTGGAACATTAAGAAATAACACAGCAAATTTTTAACAGACTGACATATTATAACCTGAGCTTTTACTGTTATAAGTTATAGTTGATTAACAAAGGAAAGTAAACAAACTGTTCATTATGGGCATGAATTTTAATATATAAAATGATAAAAATCACTCAACAGATCATATTCACTGATATTCCCGGTATTGGAGCGGAACTAACTTACATTGGAGGCTCATGCATGGGAATATCATTAAAAAGAAAACATGTCATTTGTATTTAAAGGGACTCCCTACGTTAGCCTCAGTTGCAAGCTAGTACCAGTCTTACACCAGAAATACATGTATGAATAAAACTGAAAAGATAATGAAAGATCAACATTGCTTACTTGATGCCTTTAAGAATGTTTGGTGCCACCATCGTGGACAATCAGTAAGAAAAAACTTCAAAAATATTCATTCTTTTATAAATTTTTCAATAATTTTAACCTTCAGGACATCTTGTTAAGACTAGCATTTTATGTTAAGTAGATGGATTTCTTTCTCAATAATAAAGTGAAGCAATAATTTCTTATTATTACATCATTCATAAAACTGATTTAGCCATCATGTTAGAGTCAGTTGTGTCTTGATGTACATAGCTTCAACAAGATACAAGCATACATGTTCATCAGTTTGGACTGAAAAGAGGATCGCAAGCATTAAAAACATAACAAAACACAAAAAGCTTAGAAACCAAATGACGTGACAGGAGCATTGTAGTGTTTAGTTCAAAGAAACAAAAGAAGAGCCACAATAATGTTAAAAGTATTTAGTTTTCCCTTTCAACTGTAAGCTTTACGGAACAAAATAACGCCAGTATGACGATTTTGGTTTATTTACAAATTATTTCATGTCATTTCTGGTATGAAACAATATTTTAGCATTGTGAAAATTGAACTGATTAACATGACATGAGCGCCGGACAAAGAAAAAATCTGAGTCCCTGACAGGAATCCAACCCATGACCTCCCGAACACCGGGCAGGCGTTGTATCCTCTGAGCTACGAGAACTCATGGAGAGCAAGGACATAGAGATTTTTTTTGGTCTCACACTCATGTGATGTTGGTCAGTTCACTTATCACATTTAATTAGCTAGCTTTATTTACCATCTTTATTCACTTATTTTAGTATTGTTGTACATGTAACAGTGCTACACAGCTGCGTACTGAGCAACATAATAGGCATTCAGAACCATAACATGTATTGACTCACAAAAGTGTCTGCATTTATCAAAATGCACAGTAGTCAAAAATGGAGCAAATTTTTCCCTGACTCCTGCCAACATCATTTGATACAGGCTACCCTAGCACATTCGTTTGGGATATTCTGGAATAGAAATATAATCCGGAAGATATTCGGGCTATTCTGCTCCTAGGAGCAGAATAGCCGGAATGGAAATCCAGGTATTCCGGAATGAGAATAGCTCCCAAACAAATGCTTACTCGCATTATTCCAATTATTCTTATTCCGGATTGATCCCAAACGAACGTGCCTTTAAATGCACAGGGTTAATTACAAAGGAGGATCCAGCGTAATGGACAGGACACTGGCTACATGTAGGAGCCAAGTAAAGCCTGAATGATCTTGACCCCAGGGGTTGGGTGTGGTGTGTCCAAAGAGTGACCTTTGGACAAAAAAAACTTCAATCTACTTCCTTTCCAGGAAGGCCTATTGTAGCTGACTGCAATGTGTATAGTAAAGTTAGCAGTAGTGAGTGAGCTGCATAAACAAAAGTTTGCCTGATTGAAAGCCCGATTTAATGGTTAAGTTGCAGGCTTCTTGTGGTTTAGAAATAAACAGGGTTTTCAAAAATAAAGATGTAAATTATATCAAACATGCAGGAATGGCTTACTTTGATGCATCCTCAACATCCATGAGAAGGGAATCTTGTTTAAGATGGAGACTATCTCTGTTCATTAACTCTGTGACCAGCACTTCATTTTGAGCTGTGAAGAATTCAAGACATAAACATAAATGTAAACATGTTCCCAAATAGAAGCCCTTGCTACTTTTTCCAATGTTCCTCTTATAACCTTTTGACAAGTTCCCTTACAAACATGTACGCTCAGCATTTTCTTTAAGGGTTTTGGTATCCAGAGTTTTGTGAAAAGTAGACAGTTGTGAGACATGTTAAATATCATCTCCTTGACATATCTTGACTTGTGAACAATGAAAGTAGCCGGCAAGAGAAGATGAGGAACTTCCACAGCTGCGGCTCCTATATACAACCCTGGTATGCTCGAAGTAAATGTTCTTCAATTTTGAGGAAGCAATTATTAAAACCAAAAACACTCTACATCAATCTCTCATTCATGGTTTAAGCACAATATTTGAACTGCCCTTTTCCAAAATTTAATAGACATCCAACTAATATCCAGGGCTTCAAGGTTAACTTCAATTCACTTTCAAAGCTTTGCTGGTCAGATTTTTTCACTAGCATTTGAACCAGTGAGACCACTAGCAAATCCTTTCCAAATGGTTGGAAGGCAGGGTTGATTCTAACTCACTCAACATTTGCTGGTGGATGTTTTTCTCAGTCACAGATTATCAAAGTCAATTGCATTTTGTGCGTTTGTGAGTGTTAATTTTAAGCCCTGGGGCCCGTTTCTCAAAGCTCCCGGTAATTACCGGGCTCGTTGAGCTGTTTTGTTTTTCATTCCAGATGGGAGTTTCAAAAGCTTTGAGTATTATACAGTAAAGTTATTAGCTAAAGAAACAAAATGGACTTCATTAGAGTTCAGAACACACCCTACTTTACTTGAGATTTTGATTTCAAAATCTGATTTCAGGCCCGTTAAGTTACCAGGTCTTTTGAGAAACGGGCCCCTGGTATCAATACGAAGAGATCAATAAAAGGATTTTCTGTTTCTTAGTGTTCTTTAATGTACATGTATCTAACCTTCAATTAACTGTGCCATGTTCTTCTGGAGTGCTTTGAGTTCACCTACAGTCAGTTCTTGTAACCTCTCCTCTGTCCAGCCTAGCATTACAGTTGAATAACTCTCCTGTTTCTCTTCCTCCTCGCTGTCCTGTTGACTCAGTTCTAATAAAACTTTTTTAGTTTCCTCCTGAGAAATTTCATGATTTTCTAGAGTTTCTGGTCTAACTGTTTTAATACTAAAAGACTCGGAGATTTCGTCATCTCCCGCAACACAACCCGAGTCCCGTTTCTCATCATCAGAAACATCTTGCTTATCAATAATATACTCTTTTATGTCACAACCGTCTTCATCTCCTTCCACATCACTGAGCAGTGTATCATCAACAAAACAAATCTGCAGATCCTTTGGCTTTAAAGAAAAGTGTTTTAACCTTTCATTTGTAGCGTCCCCAAGCTCACTGCTTTCTAGATCTTGTGTTTCGCCTTCTGAAGTGAGACATGATTCTATTGACTCCCAATCAGTAGTTGGTGATGGCAACTCAGCAGGTGAGCTAACAGAATCTACATGTATGCCAGGAAGTCCATCGTTAAAAGTGTCACCTTCAATGACTTGATCACTATCATAAAAGTGCCTAGTATGTGGTCCATGCTCTTGGGTATTTCTAAGATTCTCCTCTGATACTTGCTCAAGGCTGTCATTAAAAACATCAGAGAGATTGTCATCATCGCAGTAAGAAGCACTCTCATTACTTCCCATAAAAGGATTGGTCCTTATATGAAAACTGCCACTCCCTGTGGTAGAGTAGTTTGGTCGTAAATCTGCATCAAAATTTGACATGTTATATGAACTTGTTCCTCTCTGTCCAACAGATACGTGTAACTGGTCCTGAGATTGTTTCTTGTGTTGGCGCCAGGCTCTTTGAATGCTAAATACAAAACAGCACTGATGAGAAATAAATGAATTTTACATCTTGTACATATACATGCAATGTTACAGACAATGACTTCTTAGGCCAACAAATTCTAACAGGGTTCGTACACTTTTTTGAGGACAGAATTCAAGACTTTTTCCAGACTTTTTCCAAACCACTTTTTTTATTTTCCAGACTCAAGATAACAGTGAGATTCTTTATGGCCTGAGAAACAAACACAATGAACCATAATGCAATGCAGGGCATTGGAGACTGGGCTCGCGAACTTGAATCTCATCAGTTCCGACCGTACCGCATTTTATTATGAAGTGTTTTGCCGTTTGGCCAAGTTAATGCAACTGAAATCAGCTACATTGCAAAGATTTCAGCTAGCTTTGAAACACCTGCTCCCCCTTAAGAAAAATTCCAGACTTCATCCCATTTTTCAAGACTTTGCCTTTAATTTCCATACTTTTTCCAGGTCTGGAAAAGTAGTTCGCAAATTTCCAGACTTTTTCAAGAATTCAAGACTTTGTACGAACCCTGTTCTAAGATTAAACTATGTGATAATGCAGTAAGTTAATCAACATGAAGAGTTTATCCACTGAGTTTGGAACTTGCTGAGGTAGAGAAATCAATTGACCAAATAGTTGACGCCAGTCAAAATACAATTATTCCAGTTCTCGTTTGGGTAAATTCACTCCTTAAAAATAATTACTGACAATACTAGTAACTTCTAGCTACTGAAATATAGGCCTGAACTGCAAATGTATTTTCACCTAGTATATGTCACAGTGGAAGTGTTCTGTCTCAAGACTACAAGTAATAACAGACATGCACAGAGTAGGAATGTTCCCAGGCCCCTGGATGGGATGGTATTCATTATTCTTTAACTCCTTTAAGCTTTTTGACAGGTTGCCCCAACAAAATGTATCTAAATTAACTGTCCATATGAAAATGCAATAGGTCAATAGGGATTTTTCTTACATTGTATTTTTTAACCACACAAGCACCAATGAACATTACCACATACATTCAAAAATGAAATAAACTTACAAACAAAAAGAGAAAAAACAGTCATAACACTACACCAAAATTACTTGCACATCTTCCATACAATAACACTCTTGAATAAACATTTGAAATTAAGTACAGTCTGTACACTGATCTATTGAATCAATGACTCAAACTCACGTTATAACATCACATTCAATTCCTCTTCTAATGTTTCTACGTAAACATGTATTCTCTTCCATTTCAAGGTTTAAGCGATAGCTGTTAGAAAAAAAGAAAAGAATAAAATGAACTGCATAGCAAATGAATTATTATCTTGACAAGTCTAGACCTGTTGTAAACCAAGAGTGTTATTACTTTGACAGCAACTCTGGCCATGTCTAAACATAGGCACGCAAAGCGTGCAAGAGTTATTTTTTTTTTGTGAAAGGAGCATTCGTAGAACTGTTTACAGTAATGATTTAGTTAAGGTTTTTTGGTTGCGATGTACAGCAAGAAAGAAACTGGGAATTTATGATGTACATACCATGTTACATCGGTAATGGTAAGATGGCTAAATAGTAAGCCATCAAATGTTTGACTGAACAACGTACAATAATCCGACATGTCTCCAAATTAATGTAGGTACCATCTTATTTTCTAACAGACAATTTGATTCGTTCTTTGATACCCACACCGTGATTGGTGTGACACGCGCACATGCATAACTCTCTCGCTCATCGATCACATTGCCGGATTTCATACCGTGAGGGCCTGGGTACAATCGGTGTATTATGGGATTAACAACACAAGACCCATATATTCAGAAAGAGCACACCGAGCTTTACAAAATCCTTAAGTTTCGTGTAAATTGCGCCAATATTGAACAAGATACAGCCATTCAAAAACGTAAAAATTTAGTAACAAATGTATGGATTGCCGGACACTTGTCCGGAAATCCATACATTTTCCGGACACTTGTCCAGAAAGCCATACATTTCTTTGCAAATTTTAAAGTTTTTGAATGACTGTATCTTGTTCAATAATGGCCCAATTAACACGAAACTTAAAGATTTTGTAAAGCTCGGTGTGCTCTTTCTGAATATATGGGTCTTGTGTTGTTAATCCATAATACACCGATTGTACCCAGGCCCCCGACGTATGAAATCCGGCAATAGCCCTTCCAACCCCCAAGAGGAATTTTTGCTCAAAATACTTAAGAGACCTTTTCGCATTTTATATGAGTCGTAAGTTTACCCTTTTTACACAACACTTCTTCATCGAAAATAGAAAGAAAGAGAAAAAACCGTTCTGACACGTTGAAAGTTTAATTTAATTTACTCCGATATGAAAAACAAAAGTGTCAAGTTACCATTTATAACTAAAAATAGCAAACATCTTGTGCGAACGATTTTGCTCTCAAATGAAAAACAAAAGTGTCAAATTACCGTTTGTAACTAAAAGTAGCAAGCATCTCGTGGGAACGATTTGCTCCCATATGAAAAACAAAGTGTCAAGTTACCATTCGTAACTAAAAATAGCAAGGATCTCGTGGGAACAAGTAATGACGATGTATCAGCTCTAATTGAATTTACTCCCTTGTGAAAAACAAAAGTGTCAAATTACCCTTAGCTTTGTAACTAAAAAATAAAAATATCTCTCTATATTTGCATGCAACAAGAACAAAATAATCGTTTCCTGTACCTATTGCAAACGTTCGAACTCTTTCAAAATTAAATCAAAATAGTCCCGTCTCCTCTAAAACATTAGGGAGTTTTAGCAAACCACGACGGCTACGGCGAGGAAATCGTCACCAAACAAAAAGTTTAATGAGCAAAACAATAGCTGTGCACGTGCGTTTTGAATCTTGGTACATTTTTTTGCCGTCCTCTGCAAAACAACAACGTGAAATGACTGAGTTCTACGTATTTTGGAGAACGCGAACCGCAATGGCTAATTTTTCGTGTCTTCTTTTCGAATTAAACGTTGTGGGTGCATGTTTAGCCTGAGCGAGTTTTTAGACCGACAGGACTACTGAACAGATTTACACAGTTGCGATATAGGAAAAATATAAATTCATTTTTTACAAGGCTTCGTCCCCGCCGTCGCCGTCTTCATTGCTAAATCTCCCTATTTCCTAAGAACTAGAAGCAACGATGCGTGACGTCTAATTGAATTTACTCCTTGTGAAAAACAAAAATATCAAGTTACCTTTGTAACTAAAAATAAAAAAAACATCTCACTCATTTGCATACAACTAGCTCAAGCACTGTTTCAAACCTCAAGGCACATAAAATCCTCAACCTAACCCACAGAAAATGCCGAAGTAAACCCAATAAATGAATACTTTCTCCTCTTTTATAGAAGAATAAATATGGCCGTTCTGAACTGTATCGGGATCAAATCTTCTCATATATCATTTACCTTAAAACAAGAAATTTGATTGGCTGTTTATAGTAGATCCGATCTGATTGGCGTGACATACATACATCTCTCACTCACTGACTCACTCACTGACTCACTGATCCGTTGACTGGTCCATAACATACTCGACGCGCCGACTAAGAGGTATTTTTTTTACAAAAAAATAACTC
>JAHPZR010026626.1:0-32500 GCA_019787425.1 Platygyra sinensis
AGGTATTTTGAAACACAAAACATTTGTTCCATGACCAATACGTTTATCCTTTTTCTAATTTCTGTGATGTCTGAAGATCTCACTTGTGATTGGTGAGAACACAGCGAACATTCCAGACATATTTTGGTTGGCTACAGTTTAAAGTTTCACAGTGATTATCACCTTTTAATTGTGAAGTTGGTGACACTGATCCAGCCAAAGAAGTACTCCCTCTTTCAATATCTAAAAAGCAAGATCTTGACAATGAGACATAAAGTACTAACTTTGAAGATTATATATCCTGTTTGTGAGATTATGCAATATTACTGCATAATCTGACATAGTCACTGGCCTGTGTTGAAGGTTTGACCATTTTATGAACCTGCAAAAGTCTCCTCTGATGAGGTTTAAGGTGCCCCTAACCCCCAATTTTTTTTCTCGCTTAAACGAATCTACTTGTTATTTGAAATACTTCTGCAAAAAATTTTTTGATTCGGATAAATCCTCGATTTTCTGTGCCCCGACAAAACCTCAAAAATAGCTCCAAAACACCGCCATTTTCTTGCACGACTGAGTCTGAGGAGAATGGGTCCAGCAGCCGGTGTGACGTCTACCCAGGAAGATCGAATATCTCCCGTCCTCTCATTTCCTTGAGGATGATGCAAAACATATTCGAAAAGTGTGCAGAAACGCCTTCCAGAGGTGCTATCGGCTGTTGCAGCAATATCTCAGATTAAAGAAAGATATACTATACAATTTAATAGCGATGATCGGTCAATAGTACAATGAAAACATAAACCATGGTTGATTTTGTCGAATTGTCAAACAAGCGAACTGACTCGTTGAGAACCATTGAAAGACTCTTAGTGGAATTTGTTCCGCAGACTTTAAAACGCTATTTTCAAAATTTTCTGCTGAAATCCAACCAGCAATTTGTGGAGATACTAACAACAACCTATATCTTCCAATCCCACAGTATTTATAACATATCCGGCAAAGTCTTGTGATAATTTACGAAGCATTATGACTGATATATAAGCTTTGATACTGATATGTAAACAAGTTGCAACTATACGCCGCCAACCAACACTTATTTCTCTTTCAATTCAGATAAAAGTCGAAGACTAATCCTTTAAAATTACATGATATCTGAACAAAATTGTTAGACTGACAGAGTTTTTCAAAGGTTTGGAAGACAGCAGTTCGACAAAAATTTTGTGTAATCAGGTGTCGAAAATATGACCGTGTAATATTATCTGCAGACCGCTTAGGAAGCACATCCTGTTTGCTTATCCGACGAATTTCACTGCAAGCATTGAGAAAAAATTACATCAGTTATTTGTAGTTACGACTTAAAACATGTGACAATGTGAAATCGGTAATTGTATCAAATGCTACCTTCCGCTTTCCTTCCCGCAGCTACAACAATTAAGGTCCAAACAATTCTATGATTTTCAATCGCCGGATCGATGCCAATGTTTTGGAGGTCATCACGTCTTGAAATTAACTACAACATGTACTTCGCTCTTATAAACATGAAGCATTCCAGAAAGTAAATTACAAACTGGATGTAATAGAGCAACCATACCTTGACAAAATACATTCTCGCTAACGACAACTGTAGACGGCACTCTTGTGCTTAGGTAATGAATTTACCAACCAAAGCAGTCCTTGAGTTTTCTTTCCTGCTTTTCGTTTTCCTCCTCCTCCACTTTGTATCTAGCTTTCCATTCCTAATATACCAGCAGCTTGTCTGCAAAGAGGTCTTCCCCGTCGTCGCTTGAAATATTGTTAAGTGCTCTCAAAGCTTCAAGCAGTGATTTCACAGTTGTCGAACGTGCCCGATCAAAGTTTATTTCGGTGTCTTTTGAATCGAAAATTAACTCTGACTCCAGTGATGAAAAAGAAATGATTCTTAAACAAAATTCGGACGTTTTAGTCCCAAAATATATTGGAACGATTAATTTTGCTTTCCATTTTCTCAAGCAAATACAGAGAGCAGATTGAGACACCACTGCGTTTGGTTCCTGGGTAGACGTCATCAGCAACCACCGCCCCAGACTCCCTAAAACTCGGTTGTGCAACACTTCAAGCGCGACTTTGAGAGGGCATAGAAAATCGAGGATTCAAGCAAAGTCAAAAATTTTTGCGCCCAAATGCTTTGAATAACAAGTAGATTCGACTTAGGGAAAAAAAATTCTTGGGGTTAGGTGCACTTTAATAGTTCATGAAGATAGTGAAAAGTCACCTGAAGAGTCAGTTAATTGAGCTGATTAAAATAGTGAAAACACAACATGAAATGGAATTGTCATGTTTACAAACTGGCAGACAAGATGATATTTGAAATGCAAACTGCCTTTGCTTCTAGTTAATTCCCTTCAAAATGGCTCAGACAAACCCAGGAACAGAAGTTAATAAGCTGCTCTTGTGGAATCTTGGAGCCTTTACCTTAGCAGTGAATGACTTGTCACCTATAGCAACTCCCAGACTCTTGAGAGCAAAGTTTAATCGCATAGAATAAAACTAAGCATAAGCTCACAAGTATGCATTGCAGACCTATTTTATACCAATGTCATTTTTTTGATTAGTGTTTGCAGTGTTCATATGACGCAATGTTGAAATTAAAGTCTGTATACAGATACTTATAGTGAACTTCCCAATGTTTAATGTGAATATGCATTCTCATGTGTAAATATACAAATCTTTTAAGAAGGTTTTAATTTTTCTCTCATGGATAGGATATTCAGATTATTTTAGACTGATCTCTTCACAAGGGGTATTCACCAAGACCCATTAGAATAAGGAGCCAAAAAGTTAACTATACTATTAAAATCAGCTGCCTACTTGAATTTTTTTTAACCCCCTCTAATACGTATACTGTACATGTCACACAAACAACTTTGGCATTACAACTACATTTTTTAGGCAATATCAGACATTCCAGACAATTATGCATGCAAGGTGTCATGAGTTTTAAATCAAATCAAGTCTAAAATTTTTTAAGGTGCTAGTTTTTGATGTCTTACCATTCTATTACAGCTGTGAAGTATTCTGGTTTTTAGTTTTTGAGGCTATCTATAATGTGGGACAACTTGTAATAATTTATAGAAACCTGTATGAAATTCTATGGCTCCAATGAACCTAAATAGGGCCCAATTAAGGCCTTAAATCTGCACAGAGACCCAAAGGGAAACCAAAAATGAACCAAACTGCCTGAGCCAAAGTAATTTAGGTTGAATTTAGGTTGTCAACATCACCAGGTAGAGGCATAAAACCCAATTTTTTAAGGCCGTAAATTTGGCTGAGTTAATGAGCCTCATATTAAGCAAAAATAAGGGGCGTAATTTTGGTTGAAAGTATTTTGTCTCCCTGAAGTATTGAGTGTTAACAGTTTTCATTGAAATTTGCACTGAGCTGAGCGAACTTCACAAAACAATGCTGTGCTGTTGCAGCGCTACAGGAATGTGTGCTATTCGTAGGCATAAAGCTGTGACCTAAGCTACTAGTGCTGTGTATGTACATTACAACAACTGTTTATTACAAAAATCAATGTCCTATCAGACCCAATAATACCCTGGGTGCCAGAGGTTTTTTTCTCGTTGGGGGCGACAGAATTGAGCAGCGCAACCGCAAAGGTGAGTCACGAAGCGGCGAGAAAAAAACCTTTGGCACCGACGGATAACAGCCTCACTTCTATGCCGACGCCAATTCCCTTTGATTGACATTCGCAGTCATAACGAACTGCTAATTATTCAGCGCATGGAGTTCGGCATGAAAACAAAAATGAAGCTTGCTTTTGGATAATTTCAGCCTTAAAAGCCAGCAAATGGTCCCAAATTACTCTCTGTATTCTTACAAATGTCCTGACTTCCATCTCTGAAAGATTTTGCCCCAATCTTGAGCAAATAAACATTCCTCCGTGACAGGCCGCCATTTATCTAATTAGCTAACTTGACAAAACTCTCCTGAGGCAAATCCGTTTTGGGCAAGATCATCACGCACTTAACCAACAGCAGCCCTTTTAAGAAACGTTTTTTTTTTCAACTGACGAATCAGATTCCTAAGGTCAAATCTTGACTCTGGAGAAATAAATGGCAACGTGATTGGATTGGTGCATTCGAAAGACTCAACTGCCTGAGCCAGAGGTCTCTCGCCAACAAGCACTACTTGCTCTGACGTTCCTCGCCCATGGCGAGCAAGAAGACCTCTGGTATCCAGGGTAACCCAAGAATGCCATTGTATAAAAAGAGAGCAATGTGGTTGAACAGAATGATCATTTTGGCTATTAATAAGTTAAATGCAAGCCAAGCTTTATAGACACTTTTTGTATACCTATGATGCAATTTTGAGGCCTAGAAAAGTACATGTCTATGAGCAGCATGGCCTTGCTTAGCTCCATCAGATTTATGTTTGCTTTTTGGCTCTATTTATGCTGAGAATGAGGCTCAGGAATTTAGGTTTCAGTGAGGTTAGTTTTGGTTCATTTAGGCTGTAATGGCCCAATTTTGCTTTAAGTGTGGACCGATTTTGGTTGAAAAATTATGGCCCAATTTTGCTTGGTTTCACAGTGCTAATTTTCGTATGGGAACACTGTATAATCTTAATGTATATTTCAATTTGTAATTTTATTACTTGTGTCAACATACTTGTTGGATGTTCAGGCGTGCACACAGCTACTTCTGGAATATTGGCCTCTGGGATTCCTGGAATCTGAACTTTGCACCAATAGCCTTTAGGACAATCTGATTGAAGTGTTCTGCCCAAAGTATCCACAGCAACTGAGCAACTTCTTGACTTTGGCTGTTGGCACGGGACTGTAGTACGACATTTCCACTCTCCATGAAAACATGTGCTATCAAATAAGACAGGCTAAATCATTCGTGAATGTAAGCTTTTTTTCCCATAATATTCAACTAGTATAAGCAATTATAGGCTACTAAACCCCAACGAGTGACCCCCGTTTATTGGCAAATAACAAATGAAAGCCCTTTTCCAAGGGAGGGAGGGTGACATATTTTAAAAGCTTAATTGTCTCAAACCATGTACTCTCAAGCAAGCTGCCAATGGGTAAACTGCCCTGCAACAGTGCATTGAGATTTATATGGCAAAACAGTGTCTCAAAATTTGACAAGTAGGAACAGATGCATTTTGAACTAAATAGATGCAACATGGCAAGCTTGTTAGCAATTATGGATGGTGGTAATAAATGTAATGAGCATTATTTCACCACTAATGTGGGAATAGAACAAGGGTTTTAACAGAGCCTATCTTATCTCCCCAGCATTGCACAGGTTAGATCGGACAAGATAAAGGCCACGATATGAGATTGCAAGACACAAGCAATGCCAAAGCTTGAAGGCATGCATCCCCCAAAGCAGGGCCAAAACTAAACAAAATTGCTCAAGATACCAGCCACTTTTTGAGCGGCAGTAGATTCTGGAGTGCCTATATAAATCTGGTAACAATCTGATGACGAGCAACCTAACACCTTAATTAACTGGTCTGGTAGGCCCACAGTACAAAAACTGTGACCCTTGGGGCTCTTGTGTGGGAGTCCTGTGCTTATTACAGAATTTCGAAGTAAGTGCATGACAGAGGAAAGGGTGAGGCAACAACCTGACTGGAAAAACAAAAATGGCCCATACATAGTTTGGCTAAGAAAAATTATAGCTGCATTGCTGACACAAGGTACAACTACAGTGCAAAAAAGACTATGCAATGATGAGGCATTACCCAGCCATAAAATTACTTTGGCCCCAGCCAACTACGTAAGATGGAGCACAAAGCTCATAGTATGTGTGTAGTGTCTCTAACAAGAGATCCTTGATAAGGAAGAATTCCCCTCAAAATCTTCTTAGGAGGAGCCATCCTCTTAAGGACGTTCGGACTAATTGTTTCTGCACATCCTTACTGCGCACGCAAATTCACATGCCATGTCATGCATCAAGTGTGCACGCTAAGTACTAAAATGAACAATGATAGGGCAGATGGCCATTGCTATAGCTTTCCTTGGATTTAACAATCTTGGACATTTGGTGACCCCTACTTTTCTTTTTAGACACAGATTTTATTTACAATAGCCCTTTTCATGGTTAGTTTTCCTCATTTGCATTACAATGTAATCCAACGTGGATGCGAGGCAATTTCAGGCTAAAACTGCAAAATAGCCCGAAATTGCCTCACATACATGCCAGATTTTATTGTAATGCAAATGAGCAGAGCTAACCGTGAAAAGGGCTATTGTCTCCACATTTTCTAAAAATGAACAAAAAAATCAATGTGGGAAGTTAAAAAAGATTCAAGATTTCTGTCCACGGGACATGGAATCCTGCCATCTTCGGCGAAGGCATGTGAAACTATGGTCGCTAAATGCGAACTTGTTCCTTTAGGAGCCTCATTAGTTGACTAAATTCGCTTAATAGGTCCATTTAAAAGATATTTGGAGGAGAAAATTTTCCTTCAAAGCCCCAATTATTTTTGGTACTTGCAGCCACCGTGGCCTTCCTCACTAATGAAGCCTGATTCACTCAGATTTAGGTGTCCTTCCGGGCATGCTCTCTCCAAAACAAAGTCAGTGACCCCTCATTTTTTTTACATTTCTCACATCACTAACTCATCATCTTTCAATGGTAAAATTTTCAGAAAAAATCAATGTTAGAAAATTTTCGCACGAACGTCCTTAAGGGGTCTTTGTAGCCAGAAATAATGTGAAGATTGCAAACATCTGCTAAATAAGTCTGAATTGTACCATGGCAAACTGAAAAGGCCAAAATAAGAAGCAAACAGGCAATAGTTCCTAGGAATGCTGGGCGAGTGTCACTGATCAGTGTTGTTAAACTGTTCATGAGACAAAAGTGAGTGGAACACTTCTTCCCAGAGGAATATGTGGATATGCCATGTTTCTGGACAAGGCCCAGTTGGCAACCTCATCTTTCAGAGGGTCATGAAGGATGGTGCTGTGGGTCTGGATGAATGAAAACAGCCTAGCTATTCCAATCTGTCGAGCACTGATCCATTACCCCAAGAACAGATGAGAACAGAACTCTTCATTGGCAGTATAACCGGGTTCGTTGAGAATAAACGTTTCAGGTGAAATGAGAAAGCGTTTTCACCAGGGAGCATCCACAAAGATCTTTTCTAATCACATGGCGAGTGCTATCCCACAATGCATAACAAACAATACAATGCTATTCTATGAAAACATGTAACACAATGAGCTACGTGTGACAGAACACCCCTTGCCTGGTATGACTAGAGTACCACTAACCTAATAAAAGAAAGGTAACTGGTAACTATGTTAAAGGGTAGCTGGGTCTACATGATGGCAAATAAAATCTGCACACCAATGCATAATACCTGAAAGACGATACTTAGTATAACTTGCTGAGAGCTAGGGCAGGCAAAAGGGGCATAAAAAACTTAATGCCAATAGAAAGAAAACATAACACGCTGCTGTTCAGAATAAAGACACTTGTTCTGTTAGAGTGTGGAGTCTTTGATAACTATCACTAAAGTGTCTTCATTTTCTCAAAATCAGCCTCACTTCTGAGCAAAATAACTTTGGTGACTGGTCTTGTGTAGGATTTTGTTGTGCCGTCTTTTCTGAGCAAATAACTTTGGTGACTGGTCTTGTGTAGGATTTTGTTGTGCCGTCTTTTCTGAGCAAAATAACTTTGGTGACTGGTCTTGTGTAGGATTTTGTTGTGCCATCTTTAGGCGTCATGAGGTCAACCTTGTGCACTTTTCCATTGCCACTGATGTAGACTTTGGTAATATGGGCGAGAGGCCAGCTATTTCTAGGCAGCTCTTTACTGCGGAGAAGTACTTGGTCTCCTTTCTCCAAATTTCTAGTTTCTTGTTGCCACTTCCTCCTTGGTTGAAGCATCCGTAGATACTCTTTTCGCCAGAGAGCCCAAAAGACATTTGCAAGATACTGGACCTGTCTCCACTGCCTGCTGTAAAGGTCCGCTTGGCTGAAATTTCCAGGAGTAGCTTTCAGATTCTGAGGCTTCTGAGTGAGCAGGGTGCTTGGAGTAAGAACCTCTGGCATTTCTGTGTCAGTAGGAACTGGCACTAAGGGTCTAGCATTAACTATTGCTCTAACTTTGGCCATAAGTGCTCAGAGCACTTCATGCATAAGGTGTGTGGGACTGATGTCAGCAACAATGGAATCCATGATGCATCTGGTGACCCGTATCATGCGTTCCCACACCCCTCCTGTATGAGAGGCATGAGGAGAATTGAAGATCCACTCACAGCCTTCAGAAGAAAGTATGACTGAACAGTTGGGTTGTTCACAGCTTCAAGGCAGGACTGCAGCTCATTGTAGGCCCCTGTGAAATTGGTGCTGCAATTGAAGCGGAGCTGTATGGCTGGACCCCATAAGGCTAGAAATCTACGCAGTGCATTTATAAAGCTGGGAGTGTCCATGGACTCAATCAATTCAATGTGGATGGTTCTGGTTGCCAAGCATGTGAAGAGTACTGTCCAGCGTTTGTTGTTCGCAAAACCTCCTCAGTCCACCAGGTTCTGACTAGCCATGGTCCAAACACATCTCGCCTGACATAGCTGAAGGGTGGAGCTGGGGTGAGACGAGCCTTAAGAAGGTCTGCCATTTTTTGGATCTGTTGTTGACCTCTGAGCTTCTTGCATTTTATGCAGCTGTTGATAATGCTATTAATCAGTTGCTTGCCACCCAGAATCCAAACTCCACTGCTCCTAATTAAACCGAGGGTGAAGTGATGCCCCTGATGCTGCACTCTCTTGTGATAATGTCTGACCAAGAGCATTAAGATGTGATGGGAGCTGGGGAGAATCAAGGGATGGCTTTCTTCGTAACTCAGGCAGGACCATTCCAGTTGGCCACCAACTCTCAGCAGTCCATCGTTGTCAATCACTGGGCTGAGCTTGAGCAGAGGGCTTGTTTTGGGTAACTGTGTTGAGCCCTTGAGGAAGCCTGATTTCTTCTTTGTAACACTCGTGTTGGACATTCTGGATGACCAAGTACTTTGCTCTCAAGAGGGTGTGGATGGACGGTGACATTTCTAGACTTTCCGAGGTCCTGGTTTTCTGGCTCTTCTGAACAAACAGGATGATTTTCGCAACTGATTTTATGAGTGTGAGAACCTGGAGAAACGGCAAGTACCTAAGGCTGTGTTAGGTGGAATCTGTTTGGCCAGCACTTGAATGAAGAGGCTCACTTCAGGGTCGGCTTCCACAGGTTGCTCAACTTCCCACCCTACAGGTATGTTGAGGGAGTCATCATGCTGGTGGAGAAATGAGAGGCCACTAAGCCATATACCTTCATTCAAGGACTTGGCATTAACAGACCATTACTTAGATAGTGCAGGTCCACATCAGGACTTTTGTCTTGCCCATTTTTATAACCTGCTTCATCAAATAAATTATGTATGTATGTATGTATGTATGTACCATGTGGCCAGGTCAGCGGGGTTTTGCTGTGAGGGCATGTAATGCCACTGTTCTGGGGTCAAAGCTCTCCTGATCCTCTCCACCTGGTTACTGACATACAGGTAGAAGCACCGAGTCTCATTGGTGATGTAACCAAGAACAACTCTGCTGTCAGAGTAGTACTTGCCTTTAACGACAACTGGAGCAGCAAATCCCAAAGGATCATACAAGGTGTTGATGACGAGCAATACACCTCATCTGGTGAATGGTTTGTTCCCCAGACAAACTGGAAGGTGAATGCATCATTCAAAACATCCCAGAGCACCCCCAGGGTGCATTGCATCAGGATAGTGTCCTGTGAGAAGTAATGATCACGGAGGTCAGAAGCTTTGTGTTCTTTTGAAAACGCTTGAGTTACGTTCAGATCATTGGAGACTATCTTATGTAAGCGAAGATTGTATGCTGCCAGCATTGCTTGGGTGCGACTTAAGGTATCAGTATACCCCAAAATCGATTATTTTGCCAAATTTTAGTTTTTGGTATTCCCATGTACATCTCATCGAGTTCTTTTAAATGCAAAAAGTTCCGCGAAAAAAGGTTTCTCCTAGACAAAGTTATAAAGGAAAAACGATTCTATGAATAAATTATCTCTAATTGGAAGCTGTCAACAAGTTGTCATTATCAACTAAAATGCCATTGAAAGTCACGTAAACCGCGGCATGGTTTGTTTTGCGAAATTACTGATTTGTCTGTCACGCGTAATCGATTTGTTTTTGGTGGAAGATGTCTTCAAAAAAGAAACGCAAAAGATCGTGTCCGTTTTCAAATGCGAAGAAGGCACCGAAACGGAAAACCTCGAAAGCATTTAATAAGGAATGGGCTGAAGCGCTCTAACTGTTCCATTTACATTCCTCCTTTATTTCTAAATGTGCGCTGTCGTGTTTTCTAAATAGTTTTGGGTCGCAGCCGCTCCGTTCGCCTTCGAGGCCCCAGTTTTTACAACCGAAATATGCCAGCATTTTACGACGCCATGTCATTGTAGAAGATTCACCGAAGGTTTTTATCTGTACTCGTTTGCGGAAGATCCAGAAAGCACCGCCGAGCTTTGCCGCATTTGCGTGGAAAACTGTTACAATATTCTTTCGGCCGATTTGCAGATACATGGCCGATTCTCTCTGCCCGAAGTTACACACGCACTTCGCTGAAATTCTGAATAGCCAACTAATACTACTACTGCAACGTGTAAAAGAAGCGTTCTTACGCTGATTCTCTCATTTCTTTAAGCATGGTTTCTTTCGCGGATTCACCGTGCGAATTCCCTGCGTTACTTCCTCTATCGCTTTTTTTGGATCTCTTCAGTAGATTTTGCCTTCAGCATCGTTCCAAAACTCGATCTGAGTGAGTGAGTGGAGCGGCGGAACAGGGAGCTTTGTTGGTATTTCCCGTCAGTAACAGCATTTGAGACCGCTTTGCGGGCCGATTTGTAACTGCGAGCCCTATTGTCTATGTAAGAAGAGCCCTCACTTTATCAATCAACAGGTAATTACTTTTCAATCGTTTGAGTCTAATCTCCCCACACCGGAAAAACGCGTAAAGTGTATTTTGCTTTATTTCTCAAAACTAAAATCTCATCGAATGAGGCGCACGTTTCCAGTTCGTTTACAGCGAGTTTTCATCCATTTTCGCTGAAATTTGGCGAGAATGTTGCCCGATAATGTGGCAAAAAAACCGTGTCGGGGAATTTTTATTTTTTGACTCCTTCAAAAGTAATGAGCATTTAAGCAAAGGCAATGAGTGTTTTATAAAAACTTTAAGTTTAACAGCGTATTAAAAACAAACCAGACAAGTAATCAAAATTCCCCGACCACGGTTTTTTAGATCAAGGTGTGAAGAAAACGTAGCGATGTCACTCGCTTTCTCCCATTAAATTCAGACCGGAAACGAACTCAGTTTGTGAAACTATGAGCTGGTTAGGCTTATGAGCTCCATCCAGACATGTGTTTCCTATGACTACCCATAACAGATTGAGACGCTGGACCCATGGGGCATTCTTGGGTCCATTTTGAGAGTCATGAATTTTATGAAGGGGAGCAGGAGGAGCAGCAGGATCCCAGCTTCTGGGCATAGCTCTGGGATCTTGTCTGCTATGGGTCGTAGATGAGGGAAGGCTCTAGCAACACTCAGTGTTGGTATTTCTTCTCTGCTATCTAGAATTGCATCACATGCGGTGAGGACTGGGAGTGTGTAGCTGTGGGTGCCATCCAAAGATTCAATGATAAGGTCGTGGGCACACCTTCTGCTGGACTGGCTAGTTCCAGAACATCTTTTTAGAGTATAGGGTTTGGCTTCACCATCCAACTTCAAGAGGTCAAAGAGGTTTGGTTTGGCCAAGGAACAGTTACTTTGGTCATCTATGATGACATAAACTTTGCCCTTGTTAGCAGGGTAGCCCCTCATATAGATGTTAGCAAGACATATCTCTGTGCAACTGGCTGAAACTTTGATTGCCTCCTTGCCTTGCTGGTGGACCTCTTGCTGCTGCTCAACTTGAGTAGTTGGTTTGTTGATGGGCCCTGTGTGTAAGGCTGCCATGTGTTTGTCACTTTGACATTCGCTGCATTTGACAACTGCTGTACAGTCCTTAGCCAGATGATTGGTTGAGGCAAGGCAGCGAAAACAGATCACGTGTTGAGTGAGCAAGGCCTTTCGTTCGGCTAGGGACTTGGACCGTAAGATGAGGCAGTTGCCAAGGGGATGACACAGCTTGAGGATAACGCACTGTTTAGCTGGGTCCCGTGGAGCCGAGTGTTTGGGTGCAGTGTCCAAGAGTTCAGTCCTCAGTGCTGTTAGTCCTTGCCCAAAGGTCAGGCCATTGGCTGGTTCAGCAGGGGGCACAGAAGGAGGTCTGAGGGACAGTCCTTTAGAAGGCTTGACTTTAGGGGGTTTTAAAGGGGTCTTGGTTGTTGTGATTCCTCAGCTGGGGTCTCGATAGACAAGTAGGGATCATTCCGCTCCTATGCAATTTCTTGGATAAAAGAGGCGAATTCCTGGAATGGGGGAAAATCTACGCTATGCTGTGACTTGTATTACTAAGCATGTCTTTGCCACCTCGATTGAAGATCAATGGGTAATTCAATGAGCAATGGTTTAAAGAAGGCTGGCTCATCAAGGATTTTCAGGCCTGTAAGCCCTCCGTCTTGTTTGGCACATTGGAGTTCCAGGAGCAAGTCACCTAATTCCTGTAGTCCTTTTTTGTCCTTTTGGGTAAGTGCTGGAAACATTACTAGCTTGTTCAGGTGCACTTGGGTAACGACGGCCGTTGATCCAAAACGTTTGCCCAACTTCTTCCAAGACTCTTGGATGCCAGCAGCTGAATTTTTTGCATATGCATTGTGCAACCGCTGAACAAGTCTTTTTGACCCACCAGTTGTGTGTTCTGTCATGAGAGCCAGTTCCTCATTTGCTGTGATGTTGACGTCTCTTGTCATGTTCCTGAATGCGGCTCTCCAGGTGGTGTAATTTTCGGGGCAGTTGTCAAACTTCTCAATTTTATTTGAAACTAGTTTTCTTCTGGTCATGAACTGGATGAAACATTCCATGTGATCAGTTGAATCTGAGGTTTGAGTGATTTGGCCTAGGGAGAAAGACATTGCTCCTGGGCATTCCTTGTTTGACTGTTTCTTCAGGAGAATCACGCAGGGTTAGCTTCGTTAACTCCTCAAGTTTCATGTTGCGTGCCAGCTTAACATCCCGAGGCTGGCTGTTGATGAATTCCTGGACATGATTGCTGGGTTCTTCGATTGGTAAATGCGACAGAAGTTCGTCTTCGACAGAAGTTTGTTAGAATCCAAGTTGTTCATTAATGGCCTTTGCACGAGTGGCGGCGACGACTGCTTCTCTCTCCGCACAAAGGAGTTCCAAAATAATGTTCTTCTTCCTCGTGTTTCTTCCTCTCGAGTGCTAATTCCTTTTCTCAGTGTTTCTTTTCCTCCTGTTCCATAGCCAAAGCAGATTTCGTTTGAAATTCTTTGATCTCCTTCTACATTTCAGCTCTTTTTAGAGCAGCTGCGGGCATGAGCACGCATTGCGTTTGACGAGAGTGACGACCTTGAAACGCGTGATCTGGAGTGAGCTGATCCAAGTTCTTGCAGAAGATTGTTTTTCGATTGATTGCTTCAATTACCGCAGCTTGGACAAGTGATTTGCAGGTTCTCGTCTGGTCTTCCAGTGCTTCACAGTCCTGTTGTTGCTCAGGAGTGCTGGCGAGGGCAGTGTAATCCATTAAAGAAACCCATACAAGTTGATACTCGCTAAATATAGAACATAGTTCTGATGTCGCTTTGCGAATATCTTCAGTAGAGTCTGGTGTGCTTTGAAGTTTGCAAATCACCTTGGCCACAGCTTTATCAACGTTTTCAAGGTTTTTGACTGGCAAGAATAGGTATCTCGTTCCACTATTTTGTTCCATCAAGCATTGATCCATTACCCCAAGAACAGACGAGACCAGAACTCTTCATCGGCAGTGTAACTGGGTTTACTGAGAATAAATGTTTCAGGTGAAATGAAAAAGCGTCTTCACCAGGGAGCCCCTACAAAGATCTTTTCTAATCATATGGCGAGAGCTATCCCACGATGCATAACAAACAATACAATGCTATTCTATAAAAATGTGTAACGCAATGAGTTACGTGTGACAGAACACTAGCCCTCAAGAGGTGTTGTGTTCCATTAACTGTGTTTTACCAACTGGCAAAGGTGTTCGTAAACTGATTCATGATCAATGTACATAGAAGCTTGTTATTAAAACTATGGCTATATACCTGTAAGTAAACAAAACAGTTATTGCATCTATGTTTTTACGTATTAGTCTGTTATTCTGTAGTCCTTGATATCACCTCTGAAAATTATACTAAAGCAATTATTCGCCTCGGGCTCAGTGAACATTGGTGAACAGTCACCTTGACTTGACTTGGTGAATACTCAATGTGCCATGATGTGAATAACTGTTAAATAGCAGTATATCAACTTACCACTGTTCACATGAGTTTTTTCCTGTTCTAATCTCACCAAATGAGTATGTCTTTGTACCATAAAAACACTCTACAAAAAAAAGCATGATATAGTTATCTAAATGAACTAATCAATTTTAATCACACTGGTCTTGAGGACAGAGGCATTTGAGTTCTCCTGTTTTTGAAAACTATGATTGGCACTAACATGATACTAAAAAATCAGTTGATTCATTGAAATGACTGCACTGCTCATCACAAATGCAATATTTTAACACATTTTTCCACAAACTAGGCTGGAAGGAACTTCAATTCATCAAGTGAGATTTTATAGATATATATAAGGCCTGTAATAAATTCAACTTTAATAACAAACTGTACTCTAGCATTTACAACACAGATGCATAAACAAACTGTTTGCCATCTTTCCTTCGTGGTCCCCTCTTCCCAGCATGCACCTCCCAACTAGATATTACATCCTTCTCTTTCTCTACACAAAGCTAAATAACAAAAAATAATCTACTGCTCGAGCCACAACGAACCTAAAGAAATGATGGAGTTCAATGTCCAGTTTGAAACTTCCATTCTCTTTCTCATTTACACTATAACAAAGAGGCAAAATGTGGTGTCTTCAGCTTTTGACAGGTAGCATTAAATTTTAACACGAACAAGTCATAACATTGTTGTCCATTCTCAAGTCAGTTCCTTATGTCCAGGTGCCTGTCTGAGGGTCACACTGCTTAGGGGGTGGCGTATTGCTTGCTCTCGGGGAGGTGCACTGTCAAAGTTTAGGTCGGTTGACTGCAGAGCCTGTGGGCAAGGAGCTGGTGTCATCTGAATGTTCCGAAGAGGCTCAGGAGCAGGGACAGTTTGTTGACCCATGGTGTCCATCCCAGAAGAGCTGCTGGCTGGTTAATTACTGTCAAAGGTTAGGAGCATATCACAGTGTTCCCCTATTGGATATCTGTTCCTTCTATAGTTTTTGGGTGGGGCCGTGTGAACTTTCTTAATTTTTTGGCATCTCTTTTTCGTACTTAGTCACCATGTGTAGCTGTGATCTGGGTACCTTGTACTTTTACAACTTTGAATGGGGCTGGGTCATACCTTGACTTGGTCTTGGACTGACGCTGAAGCAACAGGACTTTGTCATTGACCTGTATAATGTGGTGCTTAACATTTGTTTTGGAATCCTTGCAAGCCTTTTGCTTCCCTTCAGCTTGTGCATTTTGTTGGCGTACTTTGGGGTTGTGTACTGGGATCTGTAGCTCTGCAAGGAGCACTGTGTAGTTGCGGTTAAACAGGGGTTCAGCTGAGGTTTTGCCAGTGGCTGTGTGTGGTGTTGCCCTGTAGTGTCGCAGGAATTTGTACATCTCTTGTTTGGCATTCTTTCCCTCAATGTGGGCAGTGTGTCACACTTTGCTGAGTGGTTTCTAAAAGTTCTCAGCCAATCCATTGGCTTCAGGGTCCTCTGGGCAGATAAATATGTTATGAAACCAGCCCACTTCATATACATTTGGTATTTGTGGCTGCCACCGCCATTGGATGGTGGTAAACCATCAGTTTTGACAGAATCAGGAAACCTGTGTGTTGAGAAGAACTAGTCAATGTGTGGGATGACAGCTTGGGCACTGGTGCTCTTCAGGAACTCTACTTCTGGGTATCTGGTATATTCATCGATCATCACAAGCAGGGATTCTCCATTGGGTAGTGGCCCCCAAAAGTCTATATCAATGCACTGCCATGGGTGATCTGGGAGTTTGGTTGGCTTTAATGGGTCATGTGTGGGGGCATATGTACTGGCTTGACAGGCAAGGCAGTTCTTGATTTTGTCAAGTTGGGGAAACCAAACCTTAGCTCTCAGCAGCTGATTGCATTTAACTGCCCCTTGGTGCCCTTCATGTGCAATGTCAACCACATGTTGAATGGTGCCTGAGCCTGGTGTCAGTTCTACATTTTGAATGAAGAGTCGGTCCTTTCATGATATTTCTCCTTAGAAGTAGGTGAGCTCGTGAAATAACTAGCAGTACTCTTCTAGGTCAGGGTCACTGGTTAAGTTGCCTTTCTGTATGCAACTGATAAGTTTCTGCAGCTGGTGATCCTGTTTTGTATACGTACGTATGCATACATATACATAATTGGCCACTCCCCATCGGGGGTTTTCAGGACCAATGCAAACAATGACAAATTAACATGACCCAATGCCAAATTTCTTCTGAGCAGTCTGGAAAAGTAGAAGCTCTCTTGTAACCCCTAAATGGCCTTCCAACAGTGCTTCATTCACAGGTGAACTAGCCTTGTTGAATGATAGAACATGATCCTGAATGGAACACATTGCACAGGTGAATGTGATTGAAACAGAATGGATCATAATAATAACAACAGATATTACAACTCCATTCTAAAGAATACAGCGTAAAAAATGCAAAAAACTTGATCATATTGTTGGCAAAAATATGCATGATAAAATGTGTGATAAATAAATTATCATTTCACTGTGACAAGCAATACTTGTCATTGTGCAATGCACCAAAACCCATACAATGCAGCCAGTGATTCAACTTAGCCATTCAGAAGTCTTGTCTAGAGACCTAATACATCTGATATCAAGTAACTGACCTTATATTGCGACATATGTGTATGTACGTATACGTAATTGGCCACTCCCCATCAGGGCTTTTCAGGACCAATGCAAACAATTAATGACAAATTAATAAACATAACTAGGTTAAGAATCCCAACAAGTGGGAGGCAGACCAGTTAGCGGTCAGAACGGGATTTGAACCCGCGACCTATGGATTTCAAATCCAGCGCTCTAACCACTCCCCCACGCTGCCTCCACGAAGCCTGTTGTACCACGGTCAGAGTTACTGCATCAGGTAGATCATCTGTCACTATCTTGCTGATGTTCATCGCCATCGTATATGACCATGTCTGCAAGTTGCTGTTTGGAGTAGCTTGTGAGGGATAAAGGATGCAATGACACGTAATTGCAGGGTTACTTTTGCCTGGCAGGTATTTCATGGTGTACTGAAATCCCTGTACCTTAAGGCGGTGTCTTTCCACTCTTGCATTCCCTGTCTTGTTGCCACTGTAGATTGGAATCGAGGGCTGATAGTCTGTGTATGAATCAAATGGGATGCCCAGGAGGTAGTATCGATGCATGGGCATTCCCCAAGACTGCATGAGTGATTCTTTCTCTGTCTGAGAGTAGTTCTTTTCACATGGGGTAAGAGCTAGGCTGGCGTGGTTGACTGGTACCCAGCAGCCATTATCCTGTTCCTGAAACATGCTTGAGGCTATTCCTTCTGGTTCTGGAATGGGGCTGTATGGAGCCATGACTGGTGGCACAGAGGGGTCAATGTGGAAATTAACTTCTTCATTTTTCAGTAGTCCAATTCCCAAGAATACAGCACTGGGCTTCTCTAAGAGATTGTTTATGTGCTGGTGCTCTTCTGGAGACACTGTGTCAGTTTGTTCTTTTGGGGTGTGGAGTTGGATCCCTGCTGCTCGGATATTATCTGCAATTCCTGCTATGGGCACTTCTGGACTGCTGTCCTTGTTTGTTTAAAGGGCGTGGTGTCCTTTTTTGTTTATGGCCAGGATCCCAAGTGCTTTAGCATCACTATCTCCAAGTAGGGGTTCTGTTTGATGTCCTTCCATAGACAGTTGTGGTGTGGCATGCACCATTTTAAGGCTGTAGAGTTGCTGCTATTTCACCATGAACTTGTATGAAGGTCTGGGTGCCATAGGCATGGAATCTGGTTTTTGTAGGCTGTTAAGGTTCCATTTCTGTTTGGTATAGGTGTAGGGGAATTAGGGTTTTCTTGGAGCCAGAGTTGACAAATAACTGCAGTTGACTGCCATTGATGTGACGGGAGAGAGTGTTTTCGTGTTGCGCCATGGTATGAATGTGGCCGACCTCTACAATGTCTGCAGGGCTTTGTGTCTGAACTTCATAGGTGTCTGATCTTCATTGCTTTGCATGATTGTTCCTAACCCAGATCAGCTTTCATGAGGGCTGTATAATCTAAGTCCTTTGCTAAGGCCTCCTGCCGGCGACGCTTATCTGACGTGCGAAAATGATGTGTCTTTCATAGCTCTTTCCTTCATGCATTGGCATTCTGTGAATTGGCATTGTGTGGCTAGTTCTTCAATTTCTTTTGCAAATACTGTTATCGATTTTGTACCTTGCTGGGTACTCATCAGTTTGAAAACTGCCATTGACAGGTTTACATGCTTCGCACAATGTGCTTTTATCTTTGTAACGGCTATGTCAAGCGTGTCTTTGTCTGTGAGACCTGCATCCCTCATAAATTTAAAGTCTTTTCAACCCCAGAGAATTGTAAGTCTGAGTTTCTGTGTATTGTCTTTGATGCCAATAGAGTCTTCGAGCAGGCTAGTGTGTTCATACCACTCTTCAAATTTTCAGAGGTACTTCTAGGGATTGTCGTCAAGGTCACATGGTTTTCCTGCTGTAGCATGAGCTGCATCAATGATTTCGGCCATCACATGGTGTCATTGGTTGTTTGAATCCTTGTTGCCAGTGTAATAAACTCGACCTTAATAACAAACTGTGCTCTAGCATTTACAACACGAGTGCATAAACAAACTTTTTGTCATCTTTCCCTCGTAGTCCACTCTTCCCAGCATGTACTTCCCAACTAGATATTACAAGGCCTAACAAAAACAATCAAAAAAGACATGCGTTTAGCCAGAAGTAATGTTCTCAAATCCCTAGTGGCAGGAAGTGGCACTATCTGCCAAGGTCTGACTTGCCATCAGATAGAAAGCAGCAGCAAGAGTCCCAGTAAGTGCGGAGTGGGTTGAGCACATTGAGATGAAAACTCAGGAAGAGTAGATGCAGGCTGTAATGAAGGACAATCCACTAGCAGTGATTGTAAGTCATGGTGCGAGATGTTACAATGAGACATCTCAGCCCCTATGGTTCTCCATGCCCAGCCTCTTAGGCTCTCTGCCTTTTTGCCACACACCTGGCAGACTCCCTCCGATACTTTTCTATTAAAGTGTACCTATCAGAACATCTCACCCCCTATTGTTATCCATGCCCAGCCTCTTGGGCACTGCCTTTTGGCCATGTACCTGGCTGACTCCCTGTAATACTTTTCTATTAAAGTGTACCTATCTGTGTTGCAGTCTCTTGATGTTGACCAATGATTACCTGGTCCCTTGAAGAACTGCCTTCAGTTGTTAGAGGGATCACCTTCCAAGCCATGCCTACTCTGCCCTTGATCTCAATTCTTTTAACAATGTTGTGTTTTGGCCCAAATCATTGCTGGTGAGGAATAGTTTGGTGAGTGCTGTTTAATTTAGTTGCTTCTGCAAATTTTTTGCTTTGTGCTTCCCTTAACTGATTTGCTTGTTTACTTGGTAGCCTAGTTTCGGTTTTGTGCCTGCTTGTTTTTTTTACAGGGAGCCTTAATTGGTTGGCTGTTGCCCATTGCCCTCCTGCTTGGTAACATTATCTGGCTGTCTTGCCTTGCTTGGAGGGGGTTTCTCCACATGGTTATGCATTTGGAGATTAATTGCCTGGGGGGACAGCCCCCATGGCTGCCTTGCATCAGGTCCTCCTTTCTCCAAGCACTTATATCTGTCTAACCTACCCTCCATTTAGAATACTGCTTATTGACAAGTTAAATGAAATTAACAATAATCAATTAACTGAGAGATTTGGGGATGCTTACCATTTACAAAAACCATCAGCACAAGCTGAAGAGACTAAAGAACAGAATGGTACAAACCATTTCAACCGCAAATGGTTCCAGTTTTTCCATGTGGATGGTAATTACCCCTGCTGTTGGCCAGCAAATGATCACCGCAGGTACGCATATTGTTGTGCCACTGCTGTGCAATTTTGCCCTCCTGGGTTTGCTCTACCTAGCTTTGTCTCTTTGCCTTTGGCTTGCCCCCTCCCACCTGCCTCTTGGTTCATGGTGGGCCCTGCTTCTAGGTATGTTCAGCATGACATGTGCCAGGGGGAGGTGACCATGAGAGGTATGATAGGTTGCCATGGTTACCCCCTTGGTTTACATTTTGCTACACTTGCTTGCTCATTGCCTCGTTTCCTGTCAATTGACACCTACCCTCCATTTAGAATATTTCTTATTGACATGTTAACTTATTAATTTAAGCTATCACATCATCCTTACTAGCTAACAGTAGTGCATCAGCTTACTGAAATGTTACCAATACAAGACTATATATAAATCTTTTATCTAACAACAAGTAGCTGTAAGGGAAAAATTGATTCTAAATAAATAGCAAAGAGTGATTTCATAATTTGTGAAAGTAGAATCACAGGAACTTTCATCTTACTTTTACAAGGTCCTGCCATGACTCCTATGGTTTTAGCAGAAATGCACTCCTCTTTCTGCAGTTCACACACATTGTTATATTGCTTTCCATTAGAGTATCCACATACTGGCAGCTTGTGCTTGTAACCACTACAAGCTTGAGGGCAGGTGCAGACAGGAAAACCATCGTTTCCTTTAGTACAAACCTTGCGAAAGCCACACTTTTTTCCCTTGCAAACAGCTGAAAAGTAAATGGGACAACCTGATGTATTGAAAACTAAACTAATACACATATGCAGCCTGCTTCTTCAGCTAAGATATATGCTCCAATTATTGCCTCTTAAGTCAAACCTCTCTCTACAATGGCCACCTTTAGGAGAGATACATTTCTAAGTGGCCATTATAGAGAGATGGCCATTATGGGAAGGTAGGGGTATAATAATGACACTGCCCTGCTTTTTTTTTGGGGGGGGGGGGCGGGGGGTAACAACATTTGTATGTTTAACAATTGCTTATAAATCTATCATTAAAATATCTTACACAATCAAAATATATGAACACAAAACAAGCAGAACCAGAGACTAACAATGCATTGTATGGATCAAGCTTTTTAATGGTTTTGATTAAGTGGCTGTTCTGAAGAGGTTATTTTGGCAGTTAAGATGACCGCTTTAGTGGTCATTGCTGTTATGGAGAGGTGGCTGTTGTAGTGAGGTTAAAATAAGAGCGCATGTACGGACCACCTGCCAGGACAAAAAAAGTAGCCACTGTAGAGAGGTGGCAGTTTTACAGCATTGGTAGTTAGCAAAGGCTTTCCTGTATCACAGCTGTAACCCCTAATTAAAAACAGCTGAGCTATGCTGCAACATGCACACAAGTCTCATGTGCAAGTGCCTCTTGCAAGAGTCCTTCTATTAATATTAAGCTTTTTCTGAGGTTTGTTTTCTCCTTTTTGTATGAGGACGCAGAAAAACCTGAATTCCAGCTTGCCCTTCAGACAAGCAGCTCTCAAATTTTGCTTATCCTGTGCAAGACTTCTCTTTTAATAATTAAACAAGAAGTCTTGCACAGGATAAGCAAAATTTGAGAGCTGCTTGTCTGCAGGGCAAGCTGGAATTCAGGTTCTTCTTCTTCAACTAAATAATAACAATTATTGTTATGATTTAGTTGGCAGACACCTAGCCTGGGCCCAGTGACCATTAGGAGAAAATGAAAATGATAAAATACCTGCCTGGCTGGGAAATCTTGTTTGTCCTGTATGACCAGATGGCTCTGTTTTTGAGCCCTGCTTTGTGACTGAGAAAATTCCTTTGTTGTGATTGGCTGAGAGCAGGTCAATCTATAGCTAATTTTTTATTTGCATTGGAAATAGAAGCTACCCAAATTCACTTTCCAGATTAGACAAGTTTGGTAAGTCATATCCCTGTTAATGCCTTTCCAATGACAAAATGATTAACCTTCATGGGGTAAGCAGGTGAACATTTAAAAGATCCACCCATGCCTCCACATTGCCAATAGGTGCACTTTTTCAGTGTCTATTTTTTCCACATAACCTTTGCCAAATATGAAATGATCCAAAAAAGTAATGCTAGAGTTACCATTATTTCATAAAGGGTGATTCCAGAAAATATGCTAAACTATACCATGGACGGCTTTCTGGAATTCCAAAGGAAAGGGGCTTCTTTCAACCAGAATCCAAAGGCATGGGCCAGGGTGGGGTGTACTTCAGATTGGAATTCCAAAGTCCTCAGGGAAGTTCAGAACTTTCCGGATAGGAAGGACTGGAAGAGCAAAAGAACATAACCCCAGATGGTAGGACACAAGACAAGTAACAATCCATCAGGCAAGTGTTTGAATTAATATTTACAGAGGAAAACTGATAAAATGTGGGTTCGGCAGTACACAAACCTCCAGCGGCCCTTAAAGTTGATGAATTTCGTACCAGAGTCCGCCAGACCTTAGAAATCAATTTTGCCTACTGTGTTTACAAGCTAATCAACTCAAGACAATTAAGGTTACTTCCCACCTTCAGAGGCCAAAAAAATAGTTTTTTCTTTTATTTGACAAAGTTTAAGTTTGTCATTTTATCTAGTGTTTCCAAAAGAAAAAAGTTGCATATTTTTATTTACATCATGCACTTGACAAAATTCATACATGGAAGCTCTTTAAAGCTAACTCCTATGAAAAAATCAAAAGCAGAAAAAAGACCTTGGGTAAAGAAAACGAAACAACCGGCGCAAAAAAGAAAGAAAATGCTCCATTTTGTCAAGCAAAGAAAAAAATAGGTAGTCGAGGACTACATGTAGCTACTTCTGTAGGAAGGAAATAAAAAAAAAAGAGAGAGAGAAGAAAGGAAACTGCAATGGAAAGCAACTTATTGTTTGGTCTGTTGACCAATTAAAAAATTATAGGCCTCTGAGAGGACATGAGGTTACTGGTGGGAAATACCGAAGTGCAAAACGAATGAAAGTATACCAGCAGAGTTCTCCATGTTTCGTAGTATTTTCATAGCTGTCTTAATTAGGGAACAGGTAAGACAACCATGTAAAAACCAGGAAATACAAAAGACAAGATAAGACACCTCTGCTAGCACAGTAATGAAAGTAGGAAAAAAAACACTGAAATGTTGTTGAACAAAATGTTTTCGCCATATAGCTAGCGAATGAGTATGACATCAATGATCCAAAACCACAAGATGAAAGCCAACAATTTTATTTTAAACACGTAGTCCAATAGGTCTTGCCTTTGGTAATAACAATTTAAAATAATCTATGGGTATAGATCTATCTGCTAACAGGAAATGGAAGTGTATTTTTCCTAGATAGAGCTCTTTAGTTTCAACATGTGCAAATATGCATCCCTTTAACTTGAAATGTAATTGAACATTTGCCACAATATTACTGAGCCAAACAACTTGATCTTTTATGAAAACTAACTTAACAAAACTACTTGATCATCTATGGAAACTAACCTAACATAACCACTTGATCCTCTATGGAAACTAACTTAATTAACATAATAACTTGATCCTTCATGAAAACTAACTTAACCAAACAACGTGATTCTCTTGGAATCTTGTGAGGATATGGTACAAAATTTGTTCAAAATTGACTTTACAGGAAGACATACTGATACACAAGAAATGATGTTACTTCAAGGCTTTATCGCGCGACAAAATGTCCAACGGAAGCCAAGAAATTCAATATGCAAAAATGAATTAATTGACTTCGGAGGGCATTAAACGAAACCAAATACAACAGAATTTCCTTTCTTGTACTATTACGGCTGATATTTGAGAAAACAACGGAAAATAAAAGCGAAGAACTCGTGTAAAAATCAATCTAAAAACAAGAAATCAAATTATTTCTTCCCTGTACGAAGGAATTCTATTATTTAATACGGCCAAAGAGGGATGAAAGTTGTGAATCAAAAAGACGAAAACAAGCTAATTATTTAGGGATCAATCGTATCTCTTAACTGTGTTATTAGTGCCCATTTATTTCTTTTCTCGTTTGTCTTGTAGTAGCTGAAATATATTTGAATAAAGCGAGTAAAAAAAATAAACAAACCGCCTGACGGTCGCCGTGAAATCCTGCGTGGAAGGTACTGTTCACTTTTAAAACCTAAAATTCCCAAACACAGGGGACCAAATGAAAGAAATCAGAAGAAAAGTTCAATAACAATAATTTTTCATTCAAGCTAGGCGAAGAAACCTAGTTAAAAGCAAACAAATATTCCAAAATTTTGCAGACATGCTTCACTGCATGCATGTGCAAATTTATTCTTCACGCTAAAACAAGAGCCTGAGTTCTTGATGAATTGCTGTTATTTTAAAGCTCGTATAAGAGTTCGCCAGATAATGTGCGTGGACCAATTCGAGGTGTTTCGCTGCCCAAATCGCTCCATCATGGCGAAGTCAAACATCTCGGTTCAGCGTTGGTTTTTCTGGTGGAAATTCTGAGCAGACCGTCAAACAACTTAGAGAAGTCTTTTCTAGAAAACACCGTGCACATTGCTTGAAAGCTGTGCCTGGTTACTGGTGCAAAATAGCAAAACATTGTAAAACAAATCCTCTCACCTGTAATCGCCAACTGTTCAATGACTCCATGCACACTGCTCCACATGGAAAGAAAGCAACGTCAATGGAACGTTTCACTCGATAAGTAGTCGATCGTTCACGAGCGCGGACGAAAATGGATCGGGTAACATCGAGATTGGCCTCCGCTATCGTCGGCGTGGAAGCGTTTCGTCGAGTTTGGGATCGTATAAAACCGATAATCCGAGATAAGTCGATAAATGTTCCCACACAATCCGAAGATTGGACCACTCACGGACTTACACACTCGACAACATAGTAGCTATTTCTCTTCTACGAAGAGAAGTAGCTACAAAAACCTTGCCGAAAGTGACAAAGGCTCTTGGTTTGTCCATTGATTCTTTGACATCTTGTTGTTCAGCGGAACATTTTGCGCGGGTTTTGCCTTAATTGGCCTTTACCTTTGGCGTCTTTGCCCAATATTACGTGGTCGTCCTGAATTGAATTGCACTTAGTTGAGTGAGATAAAAAAAAAACATGTTGCAATGGGACGCTTTTCCCGGAAAATCGTGATCTATTGTCAGAGACAAAAGGAGGTCCTGTTTTTCCATTGGCTTGCCGTTTTATTAAGCGTTATAATCTCCGGAAGTGGCGCGAGTTGTCTACGAACCTTTACAAGCTAAAATCTCGCATTTGATTTTTGGAGCAATACATCCACTTTGAGCGAATTTATAGGGTATGTAGATTTGACGGATTGTCGTGAAATTTCGCCAGAACATTCAAGAGATAATGACAAACCAAAGTGTGCCGGGAAATTTTGATATTTAACACATTTTTCCCGTGGCGTCCATTTATGCAACATGTCTTGCATATTTTTAGCTTCTCCAACTTAAGATGTGAATATCTCGATAACTAATCAGAATATCGGAAAAAGCCCGCCACACTTTTGTTGATTGATGCCTTGTGAATAAGACTGTGCAGCCATTTTGCTCGTGCTGCGGAATCCAATACCCGATAAATTCAATAGAAGAACCCTCGGTCGTTTCACGCCTTGCCGCCTCCTGGCACATACTAAAAAAAACATTGCTAAAATTGCATTTTTTTCGTAAAGCACATTTATTAAGCTTTCTACTGATATGTAGTTTGTTGGGATTTTATTGAAACTGGCGCGCGTACGATTTTTTTCCCGAAGGGCACCCGCGAAGGTGGGAAGTAACCTTAAGGCATGGCTCTTTCCCTGTTACATCCAAAAATTAGGGGGGTGGTCTATCTTCTAAGGCTTTAACCACATTAACCTAAAACTTTTTCAGACTAACAGGCTTTCAAATCTTGTCATATTTAGCTGGATGATATCTGTAAATTAGGTCACGTGACCTGTCTGAGCTATTTTTAGCTCAAACTTCTTTTTAGCAAAATGGTACCACTTTTTACTGCATCTAGGAAGCAGCCATTAGCTTTACAATGTTAAGACTAGTGAGTACTTTATATCTGTGCCCGGACTTGTTGAGATTTTTTAAAATAAAAGCATAAATTAAGAATTTATTTTTGCTGGGGGACTGGGTACTAGTACAAAATGCCGTTTATTTTCAAAATTAACGTTTTGAGGTATTTGGGTGCATTCAGGGTAAATGACCCTTGATGTAAACTGGTGCCATTTTCGCTCAAAGAATTTTTGGAAGATTTTGGCCGTCAGAAGTCACGTGACCTAATTTGCATATATCATCCAGCTAAATATGGCAAGATTTGCAAGCTTGTTATTCTGAAAAAGTTGAAGGTTAATGTGGTTAAAGCCTTAGAAGATAGACCACCCCCCTAATTTTTGGGTGCAATAATGAAAGAACCATGCCTTAATTGTCTTGAAAAAAATATGCATCAGTGATAGATATTCATAACGAAACCACTTTAAAACTGGGTTATTCTGATTGAGTGAATATTCAGTTCTAATAAAAAGTAAATAACACAGGATTTGCCTACACATGTTGCAGGATCATATGTACTTAAGGCATCTGTCGGTCAAGTATTGGTTGATACTACCACCTGACATGCCAGCCTAGTGTTAGTTGACATGCTATTCAAGTTGGTAGATCATTGGTTGCCACTATAGCTTAACACTTAGTCAGAATGTCACTCAACACTCAGCTGACACCTCAACCTTAACATTGCGATCAACAGTTGGCTGCATATCAGTCGAGCGCCGGTGGTGTATTGGTTGACTGTTGAGGGTATACCTGTATTGCTGACCATCATTTTGCTGAAGTGGTTGCTGTGTCCTAGGCAGCCCATTCCCCTTACTCACAGCTAAGGGACATGAAGGAAGAATCTTTGGATCATGTATACTAAAGGCATCTGCATTGGATTGCCAATCGATACACTTGATTGACAACCTCGATTTACATCGCTATTGTCACTTAATTGACACTCTATAGACATGTGATCAAGAGTTGGTTGATAGTTGGCCCAGTGTCGACTGATTCATATGAACTGATTAAAAATTAGTTGATTCTCGACTCACTGTCAACTGAGATTTAGATGGAGGCTAGGGTCAAATGAGTGTTAACTAAGGTGTTGATTGAGGGTCCATCCAGAGTACTGACTGTTTCAATGAATATAGTGCAGGACGACTATAACAGAAGTCACAGCTTGAAAGTGCTTTTTTTTCAGCTGAACATTCAAGTGTACATGTTACATGACTGAGCACTTTACTGTATGTGGCATCAGAGACTTCTTCTGATTGTTGATTTCATACTAGTGACAGGTTTCACAGGATGCGATTAGGTCCTTCACTTCGGCATTCATACTGAGCCAAAAGATCGTTTTGCATGCTCATTGTAGACAGGATTCAGCGCCAAGGTGTGATGCTTGCAGCTTTTGCTTCTTGTCATGTCCTAAGCTGACAGAAACGATGATGCATTGTCCACAGAAGATAACTCCACCTTGTATGGTCAGTTCATCTCTTATGCTGAAGTAAGACCTTATCTGTGATGGCACTTGATTGCAGAGTTCTGGCCATCCGTATAGAATGATGTTCTTGAGGATCCATAATGCTTCCACACACGAGAGGCTTCTGCAAAATGGATTCAAGCAAATTGTGGTTGCTTTGAATTTTCATGTGCCATCCATATTTCTACTGATGGAATTTCTAGGTAAGAACATGATTGGGTGCAGTTCCATTTCAATCTGTGTGTATTGTCGCCTGGTTTCAGTGAGCACTGCTCATATATGCAATTGGTCTACCTCTTTGCAGGAGGGCTACTCTAAGGCTGTCTGGCTGTCATCACATTGGATTTCAAGCTTGGCCTTAAGTATCATATATAGAAGCTGAGGACCAGTGCAGCGGTCACAAGTCCTTCATATCTCCGAATTGGTTTTCCTGTTCCTCTATCCAGTTGAAGTCAGTGTCTTGCCTTGTCAATCAATGTATCAGCTCCATGTGGTCCGCTAGTCTGGGCAGGAACTTTTCCAAATAGTTGACAGGAAAAAAAGTAATTGACAGACCCATTTAATCTCTGCACTCCCTCAACATCTTGGGGACATGGCATCTGTAGGACCACTTTCGCTCTGTCGCGTTCAGTCTTAAGGACATTTTTGCTGAAGACATGACCAATGATTGGCACTTCTGTAATGCACAACTTCAGCTTGTCCTTGTTTAGTACAATCCAAAAAAATTTGCACCAGTGAAGCAATGCTCCCAGCTTCCGGTCCCGGTCAAGAAGAGCTTCATCTTTGGTGTCTCTGAGACCTTAGACAAGGGCATCACCAGCAATATTAAGTATTCCAACTGATCCCCACTGGGGAGGTAACAATAAAGTATGTTTGTATGTATGTATGTATCCCTCTGGGGCTTGACTAACTCAGTGCTGAAATATGGGATTTTGGCCGTGTCTTCACCGGAACAAATTTTGAAGGCAAATTGCATGTATTTTGAAAGCAAAAAAATGTTCTGTAGATTTTTCTGGCACTTTTAAGGCTTTGAGTCGTTTTCTATAGCTATCCAACTACAGGAAACAAGAGAAAAACAGTTTGTGTCATAATTATGCACTTAAATCTTTTTCAAGCCACACCGTTCAGTCTGCCTGGTAGAGTTACAATAACTCACTCGAACTCTCCATTTTGCTTGTAAGGTGGTGGTCCCACCTATCAATTTAACCAGGGGGGTCCCCAGTCATTTTCACCACATAAAATTGGCTTTAAAGACCTCGATATGTGGAAGGTTTTTCTAGCAAACTGCAAGGGAAGCTCCTTTTTCCTTGACTCTTCCCTACCCCAGCACCAGACCTACAACTGTATACTGACACTGCTGGGTCCATAGGATTTGGTGGGCACTCCAAGGCTGAGTTGGTCAGAAAGCTTGTTCTCCTTTTCATGCAACATAACTTTTTGGGGCGAGCTCGTCATGTTCCAGCTGGGGTCTCAAATGAGGTAACTGATGCACTCTTCCGCTTTCAGATGCATTGCTTCTGGGTCCTCACTCCTGACACCAACCAGAGTCCCTGTATCATTCCGCCTTCACTAATGACCCTTTCAGGGACGAAGTCTTGAACTATGCTAACTGGGATCTTGCCAAGAACACTATAATCAAATGTACAGCTGTGGGGAGAAAGGCTTTTTAGAATTTTGCCTGCTGAATTGCTTCCTAGGCCCAGACAGGGATGTACTACAACCCTCCAAGGGTACATTGGTGTATTCACTTCTTATATAACCTCCATCTTACTGCAGGGTACAACAATCCCCTCTTCTCTTCTTCCCCATAGGGTACCATGCAGCATTCAGTGCTACCAGGGCCAACAGCACATTTGTCTCCGACCAGCTACCCCTCAGGTGCTCTTAGCCATCCGTCCCACATTGCAGTCATGGTGAGTCTCCAGGAATTTTCCATGGTTTGGGTCACCTTCAACTTAGCCTTTTTTGCCTTGTCTATGTTGTAGCAAATTCACCTACACGGAGTATGCAAGTTTAGACTGCTTTCCAATCTCGCTACTGATTGCATAGCTTTTCACCCATGCCTGACACTTTCACAGATTGAATTTCCTGGGTCTCTGACCCCCCTCCCCTTCAGAATTTCCAATTCCCTCCATGGTGGGATATGGAGATTTTCTGCAACCACAGGCTCCCCTAGCCTGAATTTCAGCCACCTCCTCCACTCGTTAGGTCACTTGGGGAGAGAGACGTCTGAAAGAACTGGGCAATATAATGCTGTCCGGTGACATCACGAGTGAAATGTGGTAATTTATGAAATTTCACACATGACTTTCAGTGCAAAAACAAGTCTAGACAAAACCGTTAAGTTTTGGTGGACATCAATCATCTCCACCTCCTTACCGACCATATGCAACAGGGCCATACATAGCGGGGAGGCAGGGGGCAGTTGCCCCCGCCAGGAAAACTAATAGGGGTGAAAACAAAATGTCTGACTGGAAACCCTGTCTGTATATGGGAGATCCCTGTGAAGGTTTGTGGAGTTTGCCCCCGCGGACAAAAAATCCTAGGTACGGCCCTGTGCAAAATTTACAAAAAGTCTTGAACTTTGCAGCAGTCCACTCGTAAAAATTATCGTTTACCTTCAGTAAATACACTGGAATTAAAATTCCTTGAAATTTGTAACTGAAGACAGGTGGATCGGGTTTCTCAATGGCCATTCGCATGCATGAATGACCCCGAGAGCAAGCAAATGTACATGCGAACTAAATTATTTCTGTACGTATTTGTCATGGGGCTACAGACTGAACAAAGCTTCTAATAAATCTTATAATTTTCTAGTAATAGTTTATAAGTTTTATGGGTTTAAGTATATGTTCAGTCTGTAGCCCCAAGAAAATATGTGCAGAATAATTTGTTTGCTTGCGTGCAGATTTGCCTATAAATTTCGGGATCATTCATGCAAGCGAATGGTCATTGAAAAACCCGACAAACTTCTTCATTGATTTGAATTCATGGATTTCATGCCCATGTATTTAGTGTGTTAGCCCTACATATCAAGAGTAAAATGATAATTTTTACTAGTGAACTGCTGCAAGTTTCAGACTTTTTTACAGGTAAATTTTGCATACAACTATGCTTTTGTTTGGAAAATGGCTGGAAATCTGGAAAGGAGATGGGGTTAATGATTTCAAAATTCAGATTGCATTGGGTGAGGAAAGAGCAAAATTGTTTTTTGGAAATTTGGAAATCAAAATATGTACTGGGAAGTCATCCATGACTATAGGGTATGGATATTTTCCAGAATCACCCAATTTTACCCAATGTTTTGATCATCATCATCATCTAGACCTCTTGGTCTGATGAAAGGCATAGGATGTCAATGTTTCTAAAGGTGTTGTCACAATTTTGATTGCTTCTCTCCAATTTTGTGAGGCCTTGATTTGATTATAGTTAAAACAATATTTTTATCGATAGGTCCATCTAAATTTTGGCAGACTGCTATGTTCATTAGTACTATTATTCACTACATTATTTAAATTTGTAAGGAAACAAAAAAATTACCAGGTTCGCATGTGCCTTCTGCTGCCTTTAGGTGTCCATCCCTCACCACACATTTTAGATCAGAGTCACAGCGCCCTAGCGTCTGCCATTGACCGCCACATCTCTCTCCTTCCACCTTCGCACACACATTACAGCAGCCACAAATGGACTTTACCAGGCCACCCTTGCAGTTCACAGGAGTACTACACTGCACCCATGAGCATGGAATACATGAGAGAGAGATGACTGGAGAACATGTCACCAGAAAGCTCCCAATAAACAGCAGTCTGACTACCATTGTGGATGCTTCCATTGACATCTAAACGAACAAAGAGTAAACATATACCATATCAGCAATCAACCCTTGTCATTCCATAAGAAGCTCCAGACTACTTAGATTACTTGATTGCTTGGAGCCCCAATTTACTGATGTGGGTACCAATACTCCCTTGTTGGCCTGTGCAGTTTGAACCTGTCCTAAACAGGGTATGGTTACATGATCAGTCGAGACATGTCAACCAGTCTTCACAAGATCATTAGTCAACATCAGATCATTTTCAGTGCAACTAATGAACTTGATGTCAGTATCCTTTAATTTAAATTATTTTTCCACTTAATCAACATTATAACAAGCACATATAGACAGATACTGGTCTACCAGTTGCTCTACTTTCTTGGTGTTAATCTTGATGGTACAAAGATGTCACTGTGTTGCACAGCTGAGAGACATGCATTCTGTTGTATATGATATTGTTCAGTAAGTAAGTAGTAAGTAATTTATTTAACCACATTTCACTAATGAGTATAATTCGTTTTAACGTGAACGTGCCTGATAATATAAATACATCATAAAGTGATACTTTTCCTGTAAAGTTCTCATCATGTATTATTGATTCAAGCAAAATAAACCTTTAACATAACTTTGACTGTTATTTATACATACTAAACAAAATAATAGCAAAGTGCTTTTAATTAAGAGTACTTGTTGGTGGTGCTGACTAGCTGGTTTGTTTACTACTACTCACATCTTCATTTGACTTTCCCACGTGCTTTCATTTGTGTCAAACATAGCCAACATGGATTAAAGTAAGCACTGCTCTTTTTATTACGATTCCTTTGAGTTGGCTTGTAGGTTTTTTTAATCTTATGAATTATGATGTCTTATTTTCTACTTTACAAATGCATTATTTTATCATTCTGATTATTTATAAACCCTCAGGTCTTGCAGTTTAAAACATTTAACACATAGTTCCACATTTTGTAAAATTCATTGATAATTTAACTAAGGAATGAGT
>JAHPZR010026633.1:0-13442 GCA_019787425.1 Platygyra sinensis
AAAAAAGTATAAAACATACTACATATTGTTCAGTTTAAGAATGCAGGTCTCACCGTCAGGTCACCTAGACTTCCTTCCAGTTTTCAAGATATAGATATATCCTTGATAGAAGAGGGAAAGAGAAAAACGCGGCGTTTTGGTATACAACAGCTAAGAAACTTTGCGATCTGATCGAATATGAAGTGATTTGAAAATAAAATCCCTTCAAATCGACTCCTTTGAGTGTGATAGAGAATAATCGAATAATACCTAATTGACTGGTACGTTGCCAAGACATTCTTCACATCTTCGTGCTGTTCATTTCTTTCATAAAGTTATTCTTTATTAGTAAAATCCAACTAGTGGTCTATTATCAATGCTGCGTTCTGATTGGTTGAGCTACTAGTAGGCTATTTGTTATAGCCCACTAGTAGCGAAAAGCGCCGGCTTCGAAAACCAAAACAATGGCAGCTGAATAACTTTAACTAGCGAAAGATGTTTTGTCTCGATATTTTTTGAACTACTAGTTGGATCGGCCGAATGGGCTATTGACTCAGAGACCATTCGGGCTCGAGGAATAATTGTTAAATACTGACAAAAGAGATACAAAGAATGTGATCAGTTTGTTTTACATAACTGGAGCAATTAATTCAAAGTTGTGGAAATTGCCTTCGTCGCTATGCGACGGGGATGATTTTGTTAAAATTCTATTTATTTGTCCAATGTATGAAAAAAGCTACACTGCTATCTATCCAAATGAAAGCTATTGACCCGTTTTGACAAGAAATTACCATGAAAAAGGGAACCATTTGTAATTAAAAGTGTTAACGGAAAGAGCATTTGTCCACCGGTACAAGCACAAATAAATAAAAACCTTTGAACGTTTGGTCCATGTTCATAGCTGAATATATCACAAAATCATTTCCAGGGAGGTAAGTTATGAATGCTACACATGAGAGTAGGCCAACCAATCATATACTACGAGAGAAATACTGGTGTTCAACCATGAATGGTACGAAAGACCTTAACTCCAACAAGAACTCGAAGTCTACCAATATACAATGAAAGGAACCTTGGATTGTTGTAGCTATGGATTTGAGAGGACCATGCCTTTTTTGATTATACGGATTGGTACTGCAACTTGGCTATCATTAACCCTGCAGTTGCAAAGGTCAACTCAGCAGCATTTCAAATAATCAGAGAGGAGGAAGCTTAAGGCCATTTTTACTTCACACGGGTTTAGAATACAGCAGACCACCATTTAGGAACTTGTCATTATTTAGCGCCCTGGGGGAGGGGCCAGGATCTTGGGGAAATTATTCAATTTTAGCAATACAGAAGAGAGGATCAATCATAACTGAGTGCCTAAAAGGGGGAATCACTAATAACAATAGTAATAACAGTAATAATAATAATAATAATAATAATAATAATAATAATAATAATAATAATAATAACAATAATAATAATAATAATAATAATAGGCTTTATTAAAAGAGGGAAAATACTTAAGAGTATTCCTAAGACACTTATGACTCCGTGGCCCTCAAAAAACAATTTCAAAATATAAATACAACAACTAATAACAATAAAATATACCATTACCAAGGAAAACTTCAGATAAAATATAATAAATATACAATTACAGTCTAAGGAGCATCGCAGCCTTTTGTTCAGCAAGAAAGGATTGAAAAACATTATGCTTAAAACTTGCTATTGAACCATTATTTCTAATATGGGCATCCATGCTATTCCAGTCCTTTATAGTCCCAATAGTGAAAGTACGACCTCCTTCTGTTTTTCGTTTATACTTAAGGCACATCAGATTCATGTTTGAATGTCTAGTGGCTCGATTATGAATTTCTGAATTTCTAACTAATAGACTATTTAAATAACTAGGCGTAATATATATATATGAAATAATTCATATTTGTACTGCGGTTGTAGATGAATGTGAAGAGTGATCATCGAAGTAAATTTTCCAATTTAAGCAACTGGAAAGAAGAAGCCTGTAAAAAAATCAGGGTTTCAACGGGATTCGAACCCATGACCTCCGCGATACCGGTGCGATGCTCTACCAACTGAGCTATGAAGCCACACATTGGGAGCAAGGTCAATTTATTGAGTTCATATTTTCCGTGCAGTGAAATGATGTGAAGACTTTTTTCAGGCTTCTTCTTTCCAGTTGCTTAAATTGGAAAATTCACTGCGATGATCACTCTTCACATTCATCTACAACCGCAGTACAAATATGAATTATTTCATATATATACTTCACATCATTTCACTGCACGGGAAAATATGAACTCAATAAATTGACCTTGCTCCCGATGTGTGGCTTCATAGCTCAGTTGGTAGAGCATCGCACCGGTATCGCGGAGGTCATGGGTTTGAATCCCATTGAAGCCCTGATTTTTTTTTTTTTTCAGGCTTCTTCTTTCCAGTTGCTTAAATTGGAAAAATTACTGCGATGATCACTCTTCACATAGGCGTAATATAATTGTGAACCCGCTTGTACACTAGTGCGCATCTCTTAATTAGAGATTGTTTAGTAAAAGGGAGCCAGTTTAGATTATTAAATAATACGACTGATGGTGTAAGTCTTTCAGCATCGAGTACAATGCGTTCCGCTCTTTTTTGAAGTTTCAAAATACTTTGAAGAGGTTCGATATTGCAGCTGTATCATATCATACTCCCATACAAGAGGATGGGTTTTATAACACCATTGTAATAACTTTACCTTTGACGTTGCTTAATAAACGGGCTAATATGCTTCAAGAGTCGTATACGTTTAGAACGTTTCTCACGATCAATAACAGAGTCATCAAACTCAAAGTAATCGCACATTTCGTCTAATACGAATATGCTGTGTTGTCAAAAAATACAACGAGAAATCATGATGAACGGGAAGTTATACGGTCTCTCTTAAACAGATTCAAATGGTTTTAAAGGAGCAGTCTCACCAAGATTTAGTGGCACTTGAAAATCCAAAAAATCTAAAATACACCGTCCTAGTCTCAAAAGATTTTACAAATGTTGTGGCTACCTGCGGACGAGTAGGAAAGTAAGGGTCTAAAATTTGATACCGTCAGGCCGACATTTTCAAGTTTGACATTACTTAGAGGAAAATCACTAAAACCATTGAATTTATGCCTATTTGTCATTTAAAGGTTATTTTGTTGATCAGTGAGTACACCTTTATGATTCTAGCATATTTTTTCGCCACAAAACCATAAAAGACCTGTCGTGATACTGTCCCTTTCAAGAGGGATATAAAGGATTTTGAAACAGAAGGAACTAACGTGACCCGAAAATAGCAACTGTCGAAAAAACGAAAAATCAACCATACAAAACTCCGACCAATCTTTTTCCTAATGGCCTTTATTTACAGTCACATCCTATGCTGTTGAAGAAATCCCTTGAAGCATACACATGATGAAAACCTTAATTTATATCAGCGCTAATACATGCGAGATGGCACTAGTAAAGGTATAAATCACTTTCACTGCACGTAGGCAATATTTGAGAGATGGATTTCACGTCTTGAAAGCTGAAAACGTTCTCCTTTAAGATTTTTTTTACAATTTTTGTTTTTGATTTAAACACTGCATATATTAAAAAATACCTACCGCGAAAATGTATTTCATATAAAATAGATTGTTCTTATATTGTTTTGTAATGGTCTGTCCAACTCAGCATCACAAACCATTTCAAGCAAATCCAGAATCTCTGCGCAAGATGCTTTCAAGTGGGATAGACCATTTCCATTCTATTTAACGAAGAGAGAGTTATAAGCAATAAACCAGCAAGCGGGTGTGTTCCTTAGTTTTTTTTCTGAAAAAGACTGGGCTAAGCGAACTGATCAGCGCAAGTGCTTGTGGGATTGTTTGGGGTAAAGAACAAACTGTGGCGCAAAGAAACGTTGAAAGACGGGAATTGTGGAATCTCGTAAAAGCAACCTAGACTCACTGCGTTGCTATTAACCTGCGGAGTTCGTTCCGCGCATGCGCAGATAAGGGTAAAAGCGTGCTCCACTGCACGAGAGATTACCATGTTGGAACTTTGTTCAGTTTGTAGGTAACCCCATCACGCTATACACTTCATGGAGCTTCAGGTCTTCAATCATCACAGACTTCCTCTTCTGCATTAGTCAGTATGCATGCTGCACCTGCTTCAGAAAAGACATTGCATGGTGAACAAACCACCACACCACCCCCCCCCCCCCCCCCCCCCCTCCCCGCCATAAAGCTTTGCCAACCACAACTCTAAGAATGGGGTCAATCCAAATGAGACTTTATTCTTATGCCATTCAGTGTACAACACCATGACTTCGTGCCGCAGTCAGTCCAACCTAATCATTTTACAAACTGCTGTCACTTCAGTCAACAACGGTGAAATCACGAAATAAGCCAAAACATATTTATTAATTGCGGGTCTTGTCTGCTCTTTTAAGAAAGTATTCTCGTTCTTGCCTGAAATGCTGAATCTGGTAAGCACGATGAATTTTGTCTTCTGCTTGGGATATTTCAGTAGCTGTGGAAACTGGAATTGCCAAATCAATGACGGACGGACATTGTCTTGACTCACTTGACCTGCCAGAGGCATTCTTCAGGCTGAAAATGAATCTCAAGACAGGGAATTGTACGAAGGGCGCATTCAAAGGACTGGAAGCGCAAGATCTCAATCAAGTCTTGGAGGCTGCCTATGTGAGTCTGTCTACCCTGAGCATGACTGTCCTGACTTTCGCTCTGACAATATCGTCTTCTGCATGGCTCTCAGGACTCCACCTTGGCCAGAGTGAGTGGTCTATTAACCATATAGGACGTCTTTCCCATAGTGCTAATTGACGGAGCGCATCTACACTGCATCCACGGGACAGTATGTCTGCAAGATTGTTTGCTGAGCTGACATGGGACCAGCTGGATAGGTCAGTAAGCCTCAAGATGTTTGTCGTCCGATTGCGAATGAAGACTGGGAAACGCTTGGTACTGAACAGCCAATGGAGACAAATGGTGGAGTCAATCCAGTAGTACGATAAGATGGATGGGAAATCCTTGCTGCAAATTTCTCTTACGGCTGCACTTAGGCGAGCACCCATCATCATGGCAATTAATTCCCACTGGGGAACTCTCGGTGCATGTTTAGATGAGAAAAGTTTGACCTTGGATTTAATGAATTCCACCTTCTCATTCTGAACAGAGAAGACACAGGAACCGGTTGCAGTGGTGGGGCATGCATCACAAAATGCACGCATTTCTACTGGTAAAGTTTAAATAACATGAGGTGACAAATGCTGTAACTGCTTCAATGTCTTTGCAACTTAGGTTGCACTGTTGCTAGAGTTCGTCCGGGAGAACTTCATCCCAATCAAATCCCTTAGCCCACAGAGACGAAATAAATTTCCTAGCTGGAACAAGGACAGGGGGGGATGAGGCCAATAGGATCAAATGTTGATTAAGCAGAACGGAGGACTTGTCGTTTGGTGAACCTCACCTCAGGAGGAATTGCAATGGCTTTCCTTGGAAACAATAGCGTGTCTTCCTTACAGTTCTACGTCATGCCTATGAGACCAGCATGATCTCTCTCGGAACCAGTCCTCATCTTTTCAAGAATGGTGGTCAGTGCTGGCACCAACAACAACAACCAGCTTCAAAGTAAGTTCCATCATGGTATGTGATTTGGGATGGGAAACGTTCTAGGAATTCATCCTCCTTGCTGGTATCCCTAGGGTCCTCTATTCCCTGTGTTTCAATTTTAAAGAAATCTGCAACTTCGCCGTGTACCTCAAGATCCTTTGCACGAGAGTAGCCGTACTATTCACTGTCATCAAATGAGAGCTGTCCAGGGAGTGACTTGCTGTAATACACTGTAAAGCTCTTTGGGAATCATTGGTACTGTCGGTGGTAGGAAAGAGTCTTCCAGAGATTAGATATGCCAGGGTGAACGCTTGATCAGTCGGGTAGCCATAGATTAAGTCAGGCTTCAGAAAGTGCCACACTCTGTCCAGACCAGTGAGAATGTGAATAGGAAACTGAGTCTGACTGAAATCACCTGCAAGCTGAAGACTGGTGACGCGAGGAGATTTGACGCTATCCGTCCAGCTGTTACGGTCAAGTGAAGTGATGATAACATCTTTGTGAAGTATATATGAAATAATTCATATTTGTACTGCGGTAGTAGATGAAAGTGAAGAATGATCATCGCCGTAAATTTCCAATTTAAGCAATTGGAAAGAAGAAGCCTGAAAAAAATCAGGGCTTCAACGGGATTCGAACCCGTGACCTCCGCGATACCGGTGCGATGCTCTACCAACTGAGCTATGAAGCCACACATTGGGTGCGAGGTCAATTGATAACATCTTTGATGAGAGTATCTATACTGATTGCTCCCTTATCTGTCATGATGTTGACTGATCCTATTGGATGCAGCAGCGCAAGATGTGTTAATACGCACAGTCGTACTGTAGCAAGGTTTAATGCGCAGTTCCTTAGCTAATTGTGGGGTGATGTATGAACGAGAGGACCCTTCATTAATAAATATGTTTGCTTATTTCGTGATTTCACCGTTGTTGACTGAAGTGACAGCAGTTTGTAAAATGATTAGGTTGGACTGACTGCGGCACGAAGTCATGGTGTTGTACACTGAATGGCATAAGAATAAAGTCTCATTTGGATTGACCCCATTCTTAGAGTTGTGGTTGGCAAAGCTTTATGGCGGGAGGGGGGGGGGGGGGGTGTGGTGGTTTGTTCACCATGCAATGTCTTTTCTGAAGCAGGTGCAGCATGCATACTGACTAATGCAGAAGAGGAAGTCTGTGATGATTGAAGACCTGAAGCTCCATGAAGTGTATAGCGTGATGGGGTTACCTACAAACTGAACAAAGTTCCAACATGGTAATCTCTCGTGCAGTGGAGCACGCTTTTACCCTTATCTGCGCATGCGCGGAACGAACTCCGCAGGTTAATAGCAACGCAGTGAGTCTAGGTTGCTTTTACGAGATTCCACAATTCCCGTCTTTCAACGTTTCTTTGCGCCACAGTTTGTTCTTTACCCCAAACAATCCCACAAGCACTTGCGCTGATCAGTTCGCTTAGCCCAGTCTTTTTCAGAAAAAAAACTAAGGAACACACCCGCTTGCTGGTTTATTGCTTATAACTCTCTCTTCGTTAAATAGAATGGAAATGGTCTATCCCACTTGAAAGCATCTTGCGCAGAGATTCTGGATTTGCTTGAAATGGTTTGTGATGCTGAGTTGGACAGACCATTACAAAACAATATAAGAACAATCTATTTTATATGAAATACATTTTCGCGGTAGGTATTTTTTAATATATGCAGTGTTTAAATCAAAAACAAAAATTGTAAAAAAAATCTTAAAGGAGAACGTTTTCAGCTTTCAAGACGTGAAATCCATCTCTCAAATATTGCCTACGTGCAGTGAAAGTGATTTATACCTTTACTAGTGCCATCTCGCATGTATTAGCGCTGATATAAATTAAGGTTTTCATCATGTGTATGCTTCAAGGGATTTCTTCAACAGCATAGGATGTGACTGTAAATAAAGGCCATTAGGAAAAAAGATTGGTCGGAGTTTTGTATGGTTGATTTTTCGTTTTTTCGACAGTTGCTATTTTCGGGTCACGTTAGTTCCTTCTGTTTCAAAATCCTTTATATCCCTCTTGAAAGGGACAGTATCACGACAGGTCTTTTATGGTTTTGTGCGAAAAAATATGCTAGAATCATAAAGGTGTACTCACTGATCAACAAAATAACCTTTAAATGACAAATAGGCATAAATTCAATGGTTTTAGTGATTTTCCTCTAAGTAATGTCAAACTTGAAAATGTCGGCCTGACGGTATCAAATTTTAGACCCTTACTTTCCTACTCGTCCGCAGGTAGCCACAACATTTGTAAAATCTTTTGAGACTAGGACGGTGTATTTTAGATTTTTTGGATTTCAAGTGCCACTAAATCTTGGTGAGACTGCTCCTTTAAAACCATTTGAATCTGTTTAAGAGAGACCGTATAACTTCCCGTTCATCATGATTTCTCGTTGTATTTTTGACAACACAGCATATTCGTATTAGACGAAATGTGCGATTACTTTGAGTTTGATGACTCTGTTATTGATCGTGAGAAACGTTCTAAACGTATACGACTCTTGAAGCATATTAGCCCGTTTATTAAGCAACGTCAAAGGTAAAGTTATTACAATGGTGTTATAAAACCCATCCTCTTGTATGGGAGTATGATATGATACAGCTGCAATATCGAACCTCTTCAAAGTATTTTGAAACTTCAAAAAAGAGCGGAACGCATTATACTCGATGCTGAAAGACACACCATCAGTCGTATTATTTAATAATCTGAACTGGCTCCCTTTTACTAAACAATCTCTAATTAAGAGATGCGCACTAGTGTACAAGCGGGTTCACAATTATATTACGCCTATGTGAAGAGTGATCATCGCAGTAATTTTTCCAATTTAAGCAACTGGAAAGAAGAAGCCTGAAAAAAAAAAAAAAAATCAGGGCTTCAATGGGATTCAAACCCATGACCTCCGCGATACCGGTGCGATGCTCTACCAACTGAGCTATGAAGCCACACATCGGGAGCAAGGTCAATTTATTGAGTTCATATTTTCCCGTGCAGTGAAATGATGTGAAGTATATATATGAAATAATTCATATTTGTACTGCGGTTGTAGATGAATGTGAAGAGTGATCATCGCAGTAAATTTTCCAATTTAAGCAACTGGAAAGAAGAAGCCTGAAAAAAGTCTTCACATCATTTCACTGCACGGAAAATATGAACTCAATAAATTGACCTTGCTCCCAATGTGTGGCTTCATAGCTCAGTTGGTAGAGCATCGCACCGGTATCGCGGAGGTCATGGGTTCGAATCCCGTTGAAGCCCTGATTTTTTTCAGGCTTCTTCTTTCCAGTTGCTTAAATTGGAAAATTTACTGCGATGATCACTCTTCACATTCATCTACAACGGCAGTACAAATATGAATTATTTCATATATATATATATTACGCCTAGTCATTTAAATAGTCTATTAGTTAGAAATTCAGAAATTCATAATCGAGCCACTAGACATTCAAACATGAATCTGATGTGCCTTAAGTATAAACGAAAAATAGAAGGTCGTACTCTCACTATTGGGACTATAAAGGACTGGAATAGCATGGATGCCCATATTAGAAATAATGGTTCAATAGCAAGTTTTAAGCATAATGTTTTTCAATCCTTTCTTGCTGAACAAAAGGCTGCGATGCTCCTTAGACTGTAATTGGATATTTATTATATTTTATCTGAAGTTTTCCTTGGTAATGGTATATTTTATTGTTATTAGTTGTTGTATTTATATTTTGAAATTGTTTTTGAGGGCCACGGAGTCATCAGTGTCTTAGGAATACTCTTAAGTATTTTCCCTCTTTTAATAAAGCCTATTATTATTATTATTATTATTGTTATTATTATTATTATTATTATTATTATTATTATTATTATTACTGTTATTATTATTGTTATTAGTGATTCCCCCTTTTAGGCACTCAGTTATGATTGATCCTCTATTCTGCATTGCTAAAATTGAATAATTTCCCCAAGATCCTGGCCCCTCCCCCAGGGCGCTAAATAATGACCAGTGCCTAAATGGTGGTCTGCTGTATTCTAAACCCGTGTGAAGTAAAAATGGCCTTAAGCTTCCTTCTCTCTGGTTATTTGAAATGCTGCTGAGTTGACCTTTGCAACTGCAGGGTTAATGATAGCCAAGTTGCAGTACCAATCCGTATAATCAAAAAAGGCATGGTCCTCTCAAATCCATAGCTACAACAATCCAAGGTTCCTTTCATTGTATATTGGTAGACTTCGGGTTCTTGTTGGAGTTAAGGTCTTTCGTACCATTCATGGTTGAACACCAGTATTTCTCTCGTAGTGTATGATTGGTTGGCCTACTCTGATGTGCAGCATTCATAACTTACCTCCCTGGAAATGATTTTGTGATATATTCAGCAATGAACATGGACCAAACGTTCAAAGGTTTTTATTTATTTGTGCTTGTACCGGTGGACAAATGCTCTTTCCGTTAACACTTTTATTTACAAATGGTTCCCTTTTCCATGGTAATTTCTTGTCAAAACGGGTCAATAGCTTTCATTTGGATAGATAGCAGTGTAGCTTTTTTCATACATTGGACAAATAAATAGAATTTTAACAAAATTATCCCCGTCGCATAGCGACGAAGGCAATTTCAACAACTTTGAATTAATTGATCCAGTTATGTAAAACAAACTGATCACATTCTTTGTATCTCTTTTGTCAGTATTAAAGAATAACTTTATGAAAGAAATGAACAGCGCGAAGATGTGAAGAATGTCTTGGCAACGTACCAGTCAATTAGGTATTATTCGATTATTCTCTATCACACTCAAAGGAGTCGATTTGAAGAGATTTTATTTTCAAATCACTTCATATTCGATCAGATCGCAAAGTTTCTTAGCTGTTGTATACCAAAACGCCGGGTTTTTCTCTTTCCCTCTTCTATCAAGGATATAGTCTTTAATAATACAAGAAGATCTATATCTTGAAAACTGGAAGGAAGTCTAGGTGACCTGACGGTGAGACCTGCATTCTTAAACTGAACAATATGTAGTATGTTTTATACTTTTTTTGTGTATGTAGTATTTTTTATACTTTTTTTGTGTCTGTAGTATTTTTAAAATTTTTTTTTTGGGCCTTTGCGAATTTAAAAGCCTTTTTGGTCAACACATTTCACTCTCACAGTACTGCATCATCACCGTATGGTATTTCTTCGCTCATCTTTTTCTGTTATAATTATTTAATGTACACATGTTTACCAATGCGAATACAATTCTCTTTTCCCATCAAGGAAGCCTGTGAAACAAACAGAAAAACTAATGGGAAGATTTGTGCTTTCTTTTTCCTTGTAGTGACCAGTGGTTGTGGTGCTAACAATGAAGTTTACTATTCATAGTACAATTGGGCTCATCCTGATAGGTTTGGGGATCACATTATTTGTGTTGAATTTTTGCTCATGGCCCCAGAGCAGGAACGATCTTTCTTCGATCTACCAGCGAAATGATTTAGGTATGTTTAAAAGAAGTAAAAAATTAATCTATTAGTATTAGATTTAAGAAATAGAAAACATGTACCGTGTTTCTATCGAGTTATACAAACACGAGTGGAAGTTTGGGAGAACGAGAAATGCTGTGGGAACACGAGCCGCAGGCGAGTCATGGCGAGTGTTTCCACAGCTTTTTCGAGTTCTCCCAAACTTTCACGAGTGTTTGTATAACTCGATAGAAACACGAAGTACATGTTTTCTATTTCTTTTAGAAAACACCACGACGAGAAAAAGGAAAACAACTTGTTAGCTTTGAATATCAAAATGTAAATTCTCTTTGCTCGCGCCATCACTACGTCAACAAGCGCGCGCTAGTTCTGTGTCTCCATCGAGTTATACAAACACGATTTTTAACCAATCAGCGCGCATGCTTTCTTAGGACTGTTTTCTAAATGTTTTTAGTGCACGTCACATTATTTACAACCGACTTAATATTTTATCTCTTTCTTGTTTACCTTGGTCTTACGTGGCTATTCTTTCAAAATACAATTAACATTGTGCCACCTATCGCTGGATAGACAAGTTTCTTTGTAATTATGCTTGGGTCCAAGTAAAACATACTGAATAGACAGACCTAAACGAAACAAGAAGAGTCCAGTGGTACAAAAATGTTTGCCGCCACTTGGAGGACTGCTGCTAAATTTTAAGCCCATTATTACATAACAAAGCCATATTATTATGGGTTGCTCTGGCGGGAAAAGCACGCGGTATCCTTGCCTGAAGATCACGTTACCAGGTTTTGCAATTTTCGCGAAAGATCTCATTGCCTTTAATCGCTAAATGTTCATTAGAAACTGGACGTATTGCCTGATCAGCATCGGATTTTGATTTAGAGAACGGATCGTGCTAAAGGAAACAAATTACAGGACACCACGTTCAAACAGCTTGGACAAACGTTAGTAATTTTTTAACTAATAAGGCCGCAGTACATTCTTAGAAAACATTGTTTTCCATAGTGCTTTACACAAAAAGTTCTTAATGTAATTGTCCTTAGACTGTTAATCATTACGTCGTATTTCGCAGTTATCTGCAATTCATAGATATGACTCACTTACTGAACTGGTCACATATATTTTTCACGTCTTCTAATTTCCTTGTTTTTATTTTCTCAAGGGATACAGAGGCTCGAGCATAATTCTTTGTATGATAGCGTTGAAACATTCGTACTGTTTGTTGGTTATGCAAGAAGTGGGCACAGTCTTATAGCCGCCATTTTGGACTCTCATCCAGAGATAATCATTACAAATGAATTCCATCTCCTTAAAAACTTAAACAGCTTTTATCAGGACCCAAATGAGGAAAGCTACAGTCGCCGAAGACTCCGGATTTTTTCTACGCTGCGTTCACTTTCGCACAATCAATCCATGCATGGAAATCGCTCCCCAAACCGCAAACATGGGTATTCCTACCATATTCCAGGAAGTTGGCAAGGATTATATAGAAATCAAATACAGGTAAAAGTATGGAACGATTTTAAGTGTTAATAATTTAGATACGAGCTTTTACTTTTTAACGTTTACGCTGTTAAAAGACTTGACCGAACCATCAATATGGCTGAAACCTAATTAATCCAATAAAAAAAATTCCTAAAAAAATACTTAAAAAATATTATAACTGGTGACCTGTAAAATACACATTATGTCGTAAAATGGGGCCGTAAAAGTCGATACTGGAAAAAACATTTCAGTCAAAAGACGACTGTTATGGATATGTCAAGAACTGAGCAAATTTGTGGTTCGACAATGACAATTCTGACTCGCCCTGACAACCTGATAAGATGCAATATGCTAACCACTGCAGGTCACCTCAAGATTCTAAAAAGCGTTGTTTCTCGATTTGTTTATGACGCGTGGGCCTGAGGATAAGGATGATAAGATTTCAAAGAAGCAATAGAGAAAGAGAAGAGGAAGCATTTATCCTTGAAGAATCAAGAAGTAATTAATTTCAAAAAGTAATTATCCTTAAAATGAGTTTTGACAATATAGAAGAAAAATACGTAGGGCTATTTTCCCAATTATTCTACGCGCGGCGTTGGATATGAGATGGTAGAAAGCCAGCGAGGCGCATAGCGTTAAGTTTGATACCATCATCTCGTATCCAAGAAGCGTGGGTGGAATAACCATGTTATTGCAAATGCCCCCCAAAAGTGAAATAAGATGAGAATTAAAACCATCGAAAACTTAACACGTACGCTAACCATATTTGTAGAGCATGGTATCAATGGCGAATCTTGGGAAGGGGCCTGGGAGTCCTCAGAACACTCATTTTGTGTAACAAAAGAAGGAAGAAAAGCCGACAGGGCAAGCAAA
>JAHPZR010026636.1:0-22500 GCA_019787425.1 Platygyra sinensis
AACACTGTTATTCCTACCAACGCTTCGCATAAGCGATTCTTATTTAGTGCCGTATATACGTGTAATGTTTACTTGTAGGTTATACATTATATCACCATAGTGTTGGGTTTGTGGCTAGAATTTTGTCTTAGCCGCATAGGTACCAGGTCGGGTTGCCAATTTGATTCGTTTTGGTCACTTATAGGGCGAACTTGCTACTCGTGTCCAAGGCATCTCTGGTTAAGTAAACCAACTTGATATCTAGAACAAAAAACTACAAGATTAAAATACCGTTCTAGGGCAAAGTAACACCCATATCGAGACGCATACAGACAAACAAATGTAAATATAACTAACCGCTTAATTCCAAAACATGCTTTTGGGAGCTAACAGTTAACTTAAGCGACTCCGTTTCATTCGAAGTAGTGTGTTGCTTGCATTTTATTGTAAGAAGTGAGCTAGGGACTAGCTCAATCTAAGTTGGGGATATATGTTAGAGAATAAAAATGCAAGCTAGAGTGTATTTTATTAAGTGACTCATTCGTTATTAATTTGTTAAGATAAAACTTGTTTTTGGTGTTGGGTGATATAATCGTGTGATATTTCAGAGCATTAAAAAAAGGGTTACTTGACTTCTATTTCATTACTGTTAAATTTATACTCCCTCTAATGTTATATTATTGAGCTTGAGTTTATTCATATTCATCGAACACCATTATTTCGTGACCTTTCCAGCTGTATTTACTCAGTTGTTATGGTTGGTTTTCTCTTGACGTCAGTTAAGATAATGAAGTAAATCCGATGTTTGGTTTCAAGATAATGAAGTAAATCTGATGTTTGGCTTTTGGAAGCGCTCTTCCTGGAATTAACCATTTGGCATTCTGTAACTTGTCAGGATTTTGTTGTGTAATTTTTCAGCCAAACTTTATTCGTTTAGTAGTCTTGTTTGAACACCGAAATGCGGCTGTCTAATTAAGGTTCGTATCTCGTTAATACCTCGCACAAAGAGCCAGCAAAAGTGTGATTAAGATCCAACAAAAGTGTGATTACCACAATCAACGCTGAGGTGTTTATTTGTGTATGATTGAACTCAAGAGCACGCAAACAGATAATGATATGGACTAGGCGGGCTTAAGATTGAGAAAAGGCCAGCCCACGAACTTGGAGTTGAGCCATTGTTCTATTAGTGATACTTATGTTGTATGAAATATTTGACAACAACTTTCTCTCTTAACTTAGGGTTATCCTTGACTTTTAATCGGTGAAAATCAAGATTGTAACTTTTATATTGTTCGCGTTACCTTGCTCGGGTCAACCACTTAGGAATAGTCGGTTTAAATCAAGGTAGAAAAAGTTTTAGTCAACTTCGATAACCTCGAAGGAAAATATGTTAAATAGTTCGGTGCGCACTCGCACTTAGGCCTTATCCGAATTGCGCATGACCTTGCGCTAGCCTGACTGACAGTTTGACATTGATTTGATGAATTGAGTGGTTGTCCCTTTAAAAGGAACGTGACGAGTAAACTCCTAGTTGTTGAAAACAGTTGTTGCAGTCTAACGTAGTTGAAGTAGTTGCTGTGATAGTTAAGGTCAGTGAAGAATAGAAGCAGAACGACTTTGTAACAGCAACCGTTGGAAATAAAAGAGAGAAGTAATCAAACAACAGAGTGTTGAAGTAGCTGGCTAATTCCCCTTTAAAGCTGCTTTAACAGTATCTTGGTTGGATAAAGGGGACAGTTATGGATACCGAGAAAGTGAAGGGGTATCTCGTTCAATTTCCGGATGATATGGACTGGATAAAAACTCTAAACAGCAAGGACGTGAGGATAATCAAGTAGGCATTCGTGCAAAAGAACTGAAAATTAAATCAAATTAAGGAAAATCAATACAAGGATTGAGCTAACTTTGTCGCAACTCAGTAGGGCTTATCACGGCTTTAGACGCCAGCGTTAAAATACTCTAGGTAGAAAATTGAATTCACTAAAGTTGAAGGATGTAGTTTGGCTATAAGACGCTAAATTAATAATTCATTTCGGGGGTTACAATGCACTCTGCGGCATGGGACAGATTGCACAATCGTAACCTCACAAAGAAATCATCAAGTGACATGAATTAGGTGGCAAGGTAGCGAAATCCGTCTGTTACAGAATGTGATGATGATATGTTAATTGTTCAAGTTGAAGTCAATATATTCAGACAAACCGTTCTGATGAACACTAACAGGACACAATGGACCTGGAGTGAGATTGCAAGGTTTAAAAAACAACTAAGGACATTGATGTTTTGGCCAGTGAAGTGAGATGGGCCCGATTAGCACCGATAAAAGCTTAACTGCGAACAAAACCAATACGACAAGTTTTGGTTTTCATAAGATTAACGTTCGTTTTTGTAACATCTCAGAAAACTAGAACAAAAATTAACAAAGGATCTACCTTGTAATGAAGTGTACCAGAAAAGTATTTTACTGTATTTCACTGTAGTGTTTTAGCTTTACTGAAAGACTAGTTATGGTTCGGCTTGCTTAATAAAGCTGTTAACAGCTGTTTTGTAGGTCTTTGTATTCAATTAGAGTTATAGAAGCATCAAGTTCAACATCTCCGTTTGAGAAAACGTAGTAACCACGAGATTCACTTGATTTTTTTTTCTTCAGGGATGTGCGGTGCCTCGTGGTCAGTGTGGGTTCGAGCCCTGGCCGGGAACATTGTGTTGTGTTCTTGGGCAAGACACTTAACTCTCACGGTGCCCCTCTCCACCCAGGTGTATAAATGGGTACCGCGGATGCTGAGAGTGAGTACTTCGCCGTTGATTAACTGCGAAATATTCGCTCTACATTATAATACAGAGTGAGTACTTCGCATTTAATGAAATTTTATTAACTGCGAAATATTCACTCTAAACTATTACACAGAACGATTACTTCGCCATTAATCAATTTTTATTAACTGCGAAATATCCGCTCTACACTATAATACAGAGTGAGTACTTCGCCGCTGATGAAATTTTATTAACTGCGAAATATTAACTCTAAACTATAGTAGAGAACGAGTATACATCGCCGTTAATGAATTTTTATTAACTGCATAATATCCGCTCCACACTATTATAGAGAACGAGTACTTCGCCGTTAACGAATTTTTATTAACTGCGAAATATCCGCTCTACACTTTTATAGAGAACGAGTACTTCAACGTTAATGAATTTTTATTAACTGCGAAATATCCTCTACACTATTATTGAGAACGAGTACTTTGCAGTTAATGAATTTTTATTAACTGCGAAATATTAGCCCTAAACTATTATACATAACGAGTACTTCGCCGTTAATGAACTTTTATTAACTGCGAAATATCCGCTCTACACTATTATAGAGAACGAGTACTTCGCCGTTAACGAATTTTTATTAACTACGAAATATCCACTCTACACTTTTATAGAGAACGAGTACTTCGCCGTTAATGAATTTTTATTAACTGCGAAATATCCGCTCTACACTTTTATAGAGAACGAGTACTTCGCAGTTAATGAATTTTTATTAACTACGAAATATCCGCTCTACACTATTATAGAGAACGAGTACTTCGCAGTTAATGAATTTTTATTAACTGCGAAATATTAACTCTACACTTTTATAGAGAACGAGTACTTCGCCGTTAATGAACTTTTATTAACTGCGAAATATCCGCTCTACACTATTATAGAGAACGAGTACTTCGCCGTTAACGAATTTTTATTAACTACGAAATATCCACTCTACACTTTTATAGAGAACGAGTACTTCGCCGTTAATGAATTTTTATTAACTGCGAAATATGCGCTCTACACTATTATAGAGAACGAGTACTTCGCAGTTAATGAATTTTTATTAACTACGAAATATCCGCTCTACACTATTATAGAGAACGAGTACTTCGCAGTTAATGAATTTTTATTAACTGCGAAATATTAACTCTACACTTTTATAGAGAACGAGTACTTCGCCGTTAATGAACTTTTATTAACTGCGAAATATCCGCTCTACACTATTATAGAGAACGAGTACTTCGCCGTTAACGAATTTTTATTAACTGCGAAATATTAGCCCTAAACTATTATACATAACGAGTACTTCGCCGTTAATGAACTTTTATTAACTGCGAAATATCCGCTCTACACTATTGTAGAGAACGAGTACTTCGCCGTTAACGAATTTTTATTAACTACGAAATATCCACTCTACACTTTTATAGAGAACGAGTACTTCGCCGTTAATGAATTTTTATTAACTGCGAAATATCCGCTCTACACTATTATAGAGAACGAGTACTTCGCAGTTAATGAATTTTTATTAACTACGAAATATCCGCTCTACACTATTATAGAGAACGAGTACTTCGCAGTTAATGAATTTTTATTAACTGCGAAATATTAACTCTACACTTTTATAGAGAACGAGTACTTCGCCGTTAATGAACTTTTATTAACTGCGAAATATCCGCTCTACACTATTATAGAGAACGAGTACTTCGCCGTTAACGAATTTTTATTAACTACGAAATATCCACTCTACACTTTTATAGAGAACGAGTACTTCGCCGTTAATGAATTTTTATTAACTGCGAAATATCCGCTCTACACTATTATAGAGAACGAGTACTTCGCAGTTAATGAATTTTTATTAACTACGAAATATCCGCTCTACACTATTATAGAGAACGAGTACTTCGCAGTTAATGAATTTTTATTAACTGCGAAATATTAACTCTACACTTTTATAGAGAACGAGTACTTCGCCGTTAATGAACTTTTATTAACTGCGAAATATCCGCTCTACACTATTATAGAGAACGAGTACTTCGCTGTTAACGAATTTTTATTAACTACGAAATATCCACTCTACACTTTTATAGAGAACGAGTACTTCGCCGTTAATGAATTTTTATTAACTGCGAAATATCCGCTCTACACTATTATAGAGAACGAGTACTTCGCCGTTAATGAATTTTTATTAACTACGAAATATCCGCTCTACACTTTTATAGAGAACGAGTACTTCGCCGTTAATGAATTTTTATTAACTGCGAAATATCCGCTCTACACTATTATAGAGAACGAGTACTTCGCAGTTAATGAATTTTTATTAACTACGAAATATCCGCTCTACACTTTTATAGAGAACGAGTACTTCGCCGTTAATGAATTTTTATTAACTGCGAAATATCCGCTCTACACTATTATAGAGAACGAGTACTTCGCAGTTAATGAATTTTTATTAACTGCGAAATAGTAGCCCGAAACTATTATACAGAACGAGTACTTCGCTGTTAATGAATTTTTAATAACTGCGAAATATTCGCTCTGTATAATATATTGAGCATTTTGACTGCGAAATATTTTCGTTCTCTATAGAGTAAAACAGTTGCAAATTTTGCATTTGTCAAACTACCGCCAATCACAGCGACACCGAGATCCGTGATTGCCAGAGAACGAAGCAATAGTTTTGATGCCGGATTTAGAGAAGTCTCCTTGTGAAGGGCGACTAGGATCAAACTGTTCCCAATAGTAGCTGTAATAGTAAGTACAATACATAATGATGCCATAGAAATGCAGTGAAGGGCAATGGACTCGTGATTATCGCTGCCGGAAACTGAACTGGAACAAAACAGATATCCGTCAAACATTTCTTCGCTGGTTTGGTCGCTGAAGTTTGCCATCTTTCCGGCAAAGACTGCTCAAAAAAAAATTGTCTTAAGCAAAAACGAATGTAACAAGCCGCAAATTGTCGTTGAAATCTTAATTGGTAAAGTGTTGTTGTTCCAAAGGCCTCTCTTTGTCCGTCACGGTTGGGCGATTAAGGTTAGTCAGCTGTAAAGTGTGGTAAATCTTAGTCGGAGCCTTAGAATGACTTGCCTTCAAGTCTCTGTTATTTGAAATCGCAGATGTTCGTGTTTTTGATCGATTGTATGACATATATAACTCGAATTTGTTTGTTGGAGGACGGATGTTTAATTGATCGATAAGTCTGATATCAGCTGGACACTTAGAAAAGGAGCACTCATCACCATGAGCTGTCCATCTCAATAGCGGACTGTATTACAACATTTGGACCATTCACTGAATTCTCCTCTTTATTCTGGACCAGTTTGCCACATAAAAAATCATTTTACAGCTGCAAAATGTTAAATTTGCTCATTAAAATGCGCTAAAAGGACAATAAAAATGTATCCGCTTTCGCTAACTGAGAGACTACTGTATTTGAATACGTCAACACGCACACTGAACTATGAATACGTCAACTCCAATTCAATTGACGTTTTTAACCTTGAATGGCCCGGCTGCTTTATCCGTGATCGCGACGTATAGAGCCGCGGCCGTAGAGAGCTAAAATTGAAATTAATAGAACGATTTTGTCTCTAAATCAAAGAGCCCCCTATGTTGTCGAGGTTCCATCGGGCTAATTCATTGTCCTGTGCCAAGGCTACATGTAAACGCTACCAGAAGGAACACGGCCTATGGCCGCACAAAGTACATGCATGTATATATAAGGTTTAGTTAGCGGTATATACCCGTTCGTTATTGCTTGCATGTTTATTTGGCACTTTGAATTTAAGTTCCAGTTAAGGTATTGACTTCATCCTGTCACTTTTAAATTGTATGCCTTAGTCTTTATGTCTATAAAACATGTCTTTGACGCTTATTTTGGGAGACCGCTTAATGGTAATCAGCACCCGTATGATACTGCATGACAGTTTTGCTTGTTCCCTTGGTTTCCCTGGTAACCGGGTTTCACTGGTGTTGTGATATTTGAACTCGATTCTTTGCTGAGGAGCCTGAAGGGGTAAACTGGGATTTGCCAAGTTTTTTTCTGGGAAAATGAGACTTGTTTGGGACGCATGGTCTAGGAATCGCAACCCGCAAAAATGGGACTTGGATTTGGGCAACACAGAGGCTGGGAAATGGGATTTGGGCAAAATTTGAGCGGGAGAATGGGATTTGTTCAAGCGACCAGTTATCAAAGTCCCGAAATTGTTGTCAGTAAAATGTTGTAAATACAACCCCTACTAATCGGCCACCTTTATTAAGCGGCCGCGGCTACCTTTTGGTCATCCCAGTGAAAAGGTGACGACAGATTAGAGTCCGAAATAGAAAGTGAGTGAAAAAGCAATGATTCATTCTAATCATTGTCTTTATGTGATTCCATGTCGCCTTAGAGTATGTTTGTATTTGGATAAATTGACTTTGCTACTAAAGGCTCATTCTTATTCGTCACGAACCTCTATTTAGCAGTCACCAACTGCCATTTCCCCGAGGGTGGCCTGTCGACTGAAGTTTTTATGAAACGGCGCAAAACATGATCAGTGCGTAAACGATTCAAAACAGTTTTTGAAGACAGACACCACCTTGCCAATGCAGGATACATAGATGGTTTGGGAAATTTTACACTTACTGATCTGTCCTTAGGACATACTACCGCTGGAAACTCGTGCGAAAATAAAATAAAAAATCCACATTAGGGCCGGAAAAATACTGAAAAAAAACAAAAGAAAGAGACACAATGGGAGACTAATGTTTCCTTTCAGCTTTTGGATGCGATGTAAATTAGTTTGTGTAAAAAGTGAATGTCACAAATGCAGAGTATTGAGTTTAATTCGTCATTTCTGCCCTTGCTGTTTTTCGCTATGGCTTTGAACCCCATTGTTTTAGTCCTTGTAACATTTTATATCTTTCGAATTCTTGTTTACAAATTCTGTTTGCGTCTGACCCGTCAGGAGACACATTACCTTTCGATCCATCCACCTGCATCTCTTTTGTTTTCATGATATTGCTTAAATGGTTATTCTTATGTGGCTTTCATCACATCAGTATTCTATTATCGGTGTTTGAAAGTGCAATGGTCATTTGTTGAACAAATATCCCACAGTCACTAAACGACAAAAAGAAATTTCAAAATCAATATAAGAGAAGTTGCTATGACATCATCGTGTGAAACTGTTACGTTAAAGGAAAAGACCGGAAAATAAAATTTTCTGCACCCGGTTGATCATGTGCTAGAGAGTGCTGCATGGTCTGACAAAATGATAGATCGAGTAGAAAGTGAAAGAGCCAAGATAAAGTATCACTCTACCACAAAAATCGGAAACACAAATCAGCTACTTGCCGAATGTATTTTAAAACATTATTGCTAAGGTATGGGTCGCACTTGGGAAAAGTTTTCATCTTTGCCGGCAAAAAACGGCAAAAATTTGAAACCGCAACCGGAAAGGAAAACTTTCAGAAAGAAACGGAGGGTCACACTTGTGGGAGAAAATTGTCAGTAACCAGATATTAGATACCGCGTTGTTTACCCATGTGTTTTCGAAAGACATGATATCGATCACAATCTAAACCGAAACAAGTATGCGTCCCGTTGAAGGAGTGCTCATAGTTACGGTGATTCTTCTTCTTCTTCAGCTTAACTTACAGCAGTTCGTTGTCTTTCCTTGTTGAACGAACGATGGGCAGACAAATATTTGACGGTTTTAACAGCGGCCATGATCAGAGGAAGAAATCGACGTTGCCGAAGAATTCTTGCGTTAGGACTTTATCGCTTGGGTCATGGGAATTCATGTGTGAGCTTTGGGCCAAAAAAAAGCCAACTCCGTTCATGATTAAAGACCGCGAACTAGAATTGAACTTCCCGCGCGTATCGTTTTTCATGTAACGCTGACAAGCGTTGACAGTTACCTCTGTGATTCCCATTGTTTGGCTCGAAAATCTGCCTGCCCCACCCAAGCACTACGGCGTCTTTGATGTTTTGCCGTTTCGCAAAGTTTTTGCCAAAAGGAAAAACCTGGGGTCGCACTAGGCAAAGACCCGCGATGACATATTTCCACCGCAAAGTAAACAAATTGTGGCAAAGATTTGTCAAGTGCGACCTATGCCTAAGTCAACATGAATAATACTGAGTATGACAACCATTTGAGCACAGCAGCAAAGACAGTTTTATCAACTTGGTATGGTCTCACAGGTTTGGGGGCCATTATTGGAAACGGAGTTGTGTTGTTGCTGATCATCACTAAAAGGTCGCTGAGAACAATTTCGAACTTGTTCCTGTCTTCTTTGGCAGCTGCGGACCTGTTAGTAGGATTTGTTATACAGCCCGTGTGGATATCTGTTAGATACACAGCTTACAATGTAGATCGCGTACAAACCTACGGCAAAGCAATCGACTATCTTTAGATCCATACAACAGTCGCCACTACGTTTAACTTGTGCTGTGTTACCCTGGACAGGCATATCGCCATCTTTCATCCTCTCCGCTATGAAGGTATTCTCAGCCGCAAAAGATGCTACGTGCTGATAGCCACAGTTTGGTTTATGTCCTTGGTTCTCCCCTGCTCAAGGTTCTTGGTGGAGGATGTAATAGGTTTACCAGCATTGTATGTTTCTTTTACAATCATAACGGTATTGATACCGATGATTATCATCATACTGTGCTCTATTAGGATTTTAAAAGCCGCTTCAGTGCAGTCCCGAAGCGAATATCTGTCAGTACTGTAAAGAATCATCAAGACGCTGTGAAAAGAAGAAAGAAGAACCTCAAGGCTTCCAAGACAATCAGCATTGTGGTTGGACTGTTTGTCGTGTGTTGGTTGCCGAGTCTAATTACTTCTCTTGTGCATCAATTTAGCGGGAAGTTTACCTTCACCAAGTTGTGGGCACCCGTTGAAGCGGCCGCATTTACATCATCGGCTATAAACCTCTGGGTGTATTGCCTGCGAAACGAAGAATTTAATGAAGCTTTAACTCGCACTTTCCGATCTCATTAAAAACGAAATTCAAAGCAAAATGGTGTCCATCGTTCAGGTGGGAGCTCAACGAACAGTTAGCTGAGTGGAAATAGTTCTGTACATTTATTATCTACCTGTTTGAATTTCACATGTTTATTGAAGTTGTACAGAAAAGCCCAAAAATTAGACGATGGTAGTTTCGTCTTACTGTCTGATGAATTCTAGATCTTGTAAAACAGCTGGAAAATTAGAAATGAAAACAAAGCTGGTTGTCCTGCTTTTATCAAAGAAAAGTAATTAGATATTCAACCTTGCAGCCACAATACAACGAAAGGCGTTGACGGAAAATTCAGAAAATCACGATAAATAATTTACAATGGAGAAACAAAAACAAGCAAGTTTACGACTTGGTTCAAGACTGCTTACAAATATTTTAAAATACTTAAGAACGATATTAGGATTCAATTCGTTGAGAAATGAGTAAGTCATTTTTAAATAATGCAAACAGGATATATCCGTAGTAAATAGTCTATATCTATAGTAAATTTTGTGCTGCATCAGAACGAGCTTTTTAATTGCTTGAAAACTCATTTCTTATGAATAACCAAATGAGAGCAGTGAATAAACGTCTAGGCGAAATATTAGCTTTTTTATGATGTAGCATCGTAATGAAGCCACTCGAGCTTTAACAGTGAGATTTTCTGACTATCGAACATTACCATAACTCTGAGTGCAATGCGGAAAATTCAAAGTGGTAATGAGGCCAGATATTTAACGCTATTTCTCGGATAAACTGCTTATTTTTAATGACCGGGTTTTTTTTTCTCAGTGATGACATGATGTAGTATTATGAGGCCTTTAGAGCATAATAGTGAGATTTTTTGAGTATCAAGCATTCAGTAGCATAATAATGAAAAATTTGAGCATAATTTGCAAAGCCCCAAGTGGTAATTAGCCAAAATATTTAGCCTACGCCGAGTTTCTGCTATACTACTTTTTTTCGCTGATTTTTTTAGTCTAATTAAGTTTAGAGACAACCCCATAACTGTCTTAATGTCTCCTTTACTGCTTGTCGAACTTCTTTGATCTTCCAGCAATAAAGAACAGGATTCAGTGAGGAATTGAGGTAAACTAAACTTACTGCCATAGCCTCGGCCAGAAAAAGAGACTGGCTCAATCCCTGAACAGCTGATACAGTCATTACTACGGCGAAAGGAAGATAACATGTTGCTAGGCTGAGGTGAACCCACAATGCATTAATAACTGTCTTTTTGTATCGCGCCATATTTGGGGAAATACTTCCTCTCTGATTTGCAAGATTATCTTGTACTTGTGTTTGTTGACGTCGAATAGTGTAAAAGATTCTTGCGTAAGAATAAGTAGAAATTACAACCTCTAACATTACTAATACAGCACTTGAGATAAAGTAGGCAGTCATATCCCAAACAAAGAGAGCACCGACCACGCTGCTTTTTAACCAAAAGAGGAAGATGCTCGTACGAACGCGCTTTACAGTGACAACTTGTCTATATCGTAACCCCAACAACAGAGCAAGAAGTCTGTCCACACCTATAGCGGTCAGTGTCGCCAAAGATACGCCAGAAGATATCGTGGTTGTAACGTAAGCCACGTATTTAGCCACTCGACAAAGTTTCCAGTTTTCGTTTATAGCGGACAGTAATAGGGTGATAGCTGCCGGCTGCCCGATCACGCCAACACTAAGATCGGTGACTGTCAGGCAACGAAGCAATAGCTTTGATGGCGGGTGAAGAGACTTGTCCTTGTGAAGGGCGAACAGGATCACACTGTTCCCAAGAGTAGCTGTTATGGTTAGAATAACACAGAAAAACACAGTAAATGTGTAAATGTGAAGCAGATAATTTTCGCCGTCCCAATGTCGACTGCAAAAGAGCATTTGTGTTGTTTCTCTGTTGACATTCGACATGTTATTTGCAATATTTCAAGACAGTTCTTGCTGTGAAGGTACGCGTGTGTTGGCTTCAAAATGTGAATCTTTATCACCGTACGTGATCAGTGTTCTTTTTTTATTTGAAAGGCTTGCGCACACCTGTACGACGTGTTTACGGTCATGCTAATGGTATATTTGACTCAGGAGTGGACCGGTAGACATGCTGTGATATGATCAAATGCTGCACCTCCCTTAGATTTTAAGTGTATTTTTTTCAGTTAAGGGCGGATAAGTTAAATGTCAACTGAACACATTGAAAATTGAGGTCGATCTCCTGACTCACGCGATTGTTGCTGCCATATTGAATGATGCTTATATCAGCTTATCGTTGACCTGACTGACGCGTAAATCCATCATTCCTGTGCCTTTTACACTGAGACTTTGAATATATAGAACGCAGTAAATCCTCTAAAATACACTTAAAGGACTTTAAGTCATATGTAAACAAGCCGGTTGAACATTGAATCGTGTCCGGCATGTTTACCCATAGGCAATCTACACCCAATGCCGGTTTTAGAGAACCAGAAAGGATATTTTTATCTTTGGGGTCAATTGAAATCTGTGGTAAAATTTGGCCGCCTACACTGTCTTTACTACTCCGTCTGTCCAATTTATTTCCTTAAAGACTGAAATCACAATGGGCAGTTTTGTTCTTGTTTTTGCTCATAAGTTCAAGAGCTGACGTAAAGTATGTGTTTGAACATTAGCCAAGTGTATCTTACAATTGAAAGAAACCACTTCAGTACGGGAAACCGCGCATTAATTATATGACAAATACCTGGAACTTTTGCAAAATTTAGTGATGGCGTATTTTAATGGAACGCCAAGGGATTGCATCATTTCACGCCGACTACGTTCAAACCGCGTCTCCAAGAAAGCCTAGTGATTATTGTAAAGACCATTTTACGTAATACGAAGCGGGGCATTTTCCTCAGATTCAGTTTAATCAATGATCTTTAAAAGTAGTTGTCAAAGTTGCGACCAATGTCAGCCGTTAACCTAATTAAAAATGCAGATTATTTCCGCGGCCGATAAAAAGGCTACAAAAGCGAACTCGATGTCAGTTCCTGGTTCTGCAATGCTTCCATTGTTTGAAACGATTTCTTAAATTACACGTATTGACCATGAATAAAATTAAAAACAGTATCGACGAAAAGAAAGAAAGCAGTTCACTACCATGGGTGGGACCCAATAAAAGCTTTCATCGAGAACAAGAAATCTTCAAAGTTTTTAAGGTTTCTTGTTTCCTGATTAAAGCTTCTATCTTCTTCCGCCCTGATTGACACAACTAGGCCCCTTAACATAATAATTATTTGTTTCAATATCATTGCTTCAAAGTATCTGTCAAAGAAACACTCAATTAAAAGTTTAATTATTCCCGCTCTAATATGTCTTATCCTCGATAGGCTTCTTGACAATTAATCTAGTTTATAGTTGCATAAAAGATAGAATTGAATCAATCATGTAAATTTACAAGGAAGAAAGCAAAGTTCAAAATAAGCACACCGGGCGCTCAACTGAGGAAATAGGATAGCAAGGATTAGTAATGCTTTGATAGCGGCTTTTATACGCGCGGCATTAACACCCTTTCAATTAGTTGATATTGGAGTGACTTAGTTACGCTGAAGACGAGACAAGTGGTGGGTTTTCCTTATAACCTACTGTTCTTTGAAATATATAGAAACTAAATTCTTTGTTAAGACACAATGGGCATTTTTGTTCTTGTTTTCGCTTATAAGATCAAGAGCAGATGTAAACTGCTTCCAGATAAAGCTTCCGAAATTTCCCTTCGTCGGTAATTTTAGCAGAGGTGATATTGTTATGGTTTAGCAACATAAGCGTAGCCTTGAAAGGGTAAAGTAGGTAAACACCCTCATATAGAAAGGTTTTTTCTCCTCTTGGTTCGCAGTATTTTTCTTTTTTCAAGATGACAAACAAGCACAAACCCCTGCTATTGTTTTTTTTACGGCTTGTCGAACTTCTTTGATCTTCCAGCAGTAAAGAACTGGGTTTAATGACGAATTGAGGTAGACTAGGGTAAATCCCCATACTTGTGCGGGTAACACAGTAACGCTTACTCCTTGAGCAATCGTGAAAGCCGACACTACAGTACAGTGGAACCTCGATTTAACGAAGTCGCTGGGGACCGGCCAAATTTGTTCGTCAATGGAGGGTTCGTTATATCGAAAACCTCGATACAACGAATTTGAGGGGAAATGACCAAAATGTTCGTTATATCGAGGTCATAGTTAATGATTGATTTGTAACACAGGTGACTTCTGTGGAAATACTATAGTGCCAGTGTCTATGACATATAATAAGCCGTTGACTGAAAGATTGCTGTCTCTTTAGCCGGATTTGTTGATTGTTGATCTGTTCAGCGTTTATCTTCTGTCGCATGTTGACAGTGTAATTCGTTATATCGAAGTAGATTTGACGTTTGGGCTTCCGGATTATGTTCGTTATATCGAGGAATTCGTTATATCGAGGTTCGTTATATCGAGGTTCTATTCCATACATTTTACTGTAATTTTGGCCGGGACTCAGAGTATTGTTTGTTATATCGAGGACTACGTTAAATAGAGGTTCGTTAAATCGAGGTTCCACTGTAGTTGGAAGATAACACGCCGCCAAAGTAAGGTGAAACCACAATGCATTGAAAACTGTGTTTTTGTATCGCGCCATATTTAGTCCGGTATTTCCTGTTTGACCTCCATGTGTGTCTTGTAACTGCATTTGCAGACGCCGTATTGTAAAAAAGATTCTCGTATAAGTATAAGTTCAAACTATCATTGCAGGAAAGAAAATGAATAACCAAAAGATGTATAAGTAGAAAAGAGGGATGATCCAAACAGAAAGAAAGCCAGCCACGCTGGTTGGAATCCAAAAAAGGAAAACGGCCACACGTACTCGCTTGAGAGTAACTACCTGTCTATATCGTAACCGTGGCTCAATAACAGAGCGAGAAGTCTGTCCACACTGATTGTGGTCAATGTTAGTATAGATACAACACAAGTATCCCGTTGATACACTGAGACCATACTTGAATAACTCGACTAAGGTGCAGACGTTCGAATAAAGCTGAGAAAATAACAGCGACCGTTAGGGGCTGGCCAATCACGCCAACACCGAGATCCGTGATTGCCAGAGAACGAAGCAATAGTTTTGATGCCGGATTTAAAGAAGTCTCCTTGTGAAGGGCGACTAGGATTAAACTGTTCCCAATAGTAGCTGTAATAGTAAGAACAATACATAACGATACCATAGAAATGCAGTGAAGGGCAATGGACTCGTGATTATCGCTGCCCGAAAAAGAACGGGAACAAAACAGATATCCGTCAAACATTTCTTCGCTGGTTTGGTCGCTGAAGTTTGCCATCTTTCCAAAGACGGCTCAAAAATATTTGTTATAAGCAAAAAGAATGAAACAAGCCGCAAATTGTCGTTGAAATCTTCATTGGTAAAGTGTTCTTGTTCCAAAGGCCTTTCAAGTCCGTCAGTGTTGGGTTATTAATGCTAGCCAGCTTCAAAGTGTGGTAAGCCTTAGGGCGCGTTCGTTTGGGATCAATCCGGAATAAGAATAGCTGGAATAATGCGAGTAAGCGTTTGTTTGGGAGCTATTCTCATTCCGGAATGCCTGGATTTCTATTCCGGCTATTCTACTCCCAGGAGCAGAATAGCCGGAATATATTCCGGAATATATTCTTATTCCGGAATATCCCAAACGAACGCGCCCTTAGTGAACCTTCGAAAGACTTGCCGTTTAGTCTCTCTGTTATTTTACATCGCAGATGTTCGTGTTGTTGATCGGTTGTATGGCACACAACTCGAATTTGTTTGTTGGAGGACGGATGTTTAATGGATCGATAAGTCTGATATCAGCTGGACACTTAGAAAAGGAGCAGTCATCACCATGAGCTGTCCATCTCAACAGCGGTCCGTATTGCAACATTTGGACCATTCACTGAATTCTCCTCTTCATTCTGGGCCAGTTTGCCACATAAAAATCAATTTACAGCTGCAAAATGGCAAATTTGTAAAATGCGCTGAAAGATACTTAAATGACCACCTACAATAGGTGTCCTGGAAAACCAGGATCGAGGATCGATGATCGAGGATCGAGGATCGAGGATCGGGGATCGAGGATCGGGGATCGAGGATCAAGGACTGAGTGAAAAAAAAAATCATGAAGTGCCAAGTGCGCAAGATATAGAAAGAGGAAGGATGAATCAAAATTAAATGTTTAAATGAGCCAAAGCAAACTTAACTAGACATCAGTGGTGAAAACACCATGCACACCATACAACATATGTGTGACTTTTGACATGACAGTTGTAACACCACAGTCAAACAGCTCTGCTCTCTCTTTTTTTAAATATCTTCTTATAGAACACAGCATGTAATGCCCTTCCGCAACAATAAAGTGAAATAAAATAGGTTGCAGGGCCAAACTTAAAAGAAGAAATGGCGCAAACGTAACAAATTTTATGAGCCATAAGCGTCATGTGAGCCTGCCTATGATTTTCATCAGTTGACATTTCCGGCCACCTGAAGCGCTACAAGAATTAAATTAAGAATTTACGTCACAGATATGCTTTGCCGCTCACGCGTCCAGCGGATTCTACAGGAGGAACGTAGACCGGACTCGAGAAAACGGCTGAGATTGAGTCTACGTACAGCTGGTGGAAATGATAAAAATACAAAACAGAAAGTGAAACAGCAAACTGTTGCAAGATAAGCCAATATATAGATGACAGTGTTGCAACGTTAGACGGCTGGCAGCCAGGTTTTCAAGGCTGCGTGTCAATAACGAATTCCAATAGGTCAATTCCCAATATTTCCACCAAATCATTATTCTGCATTTTCTATCAGTTTCTATCGAGTCATCTAGGTGACCTTGTCGGGATTTTGACCAGAGAGCACTCGCTTATCTGGAACATTGTTAGTAGTCTGGAGATGTTGGCTCCAAGGTTTCGCGGCATGATTAAACTTCTGGTACCCAGTGTGTAGCCTGCGAGCAGGCTCACTTGTTTGGGTAGGGTATCACGGGACGGTCAAAGGCTACAAAGAACGGCCGAGAACCTGCGAACCTGGCGAGAAGAATCTCGCCAGCTCGTTTGCCCGCGATACCCTACCCAACAAGTAAGCCTGCTTACAAGCTACCCAGTGTGTGGTACGAGCGACGGCCGGAAACACACCTATGGTGTCTGCTGATCGGTGTGTGAATTGTTTACAAAGAGCTGGCATTGTAACGTGAAATTAAACGAGAAACCGATTACATTTTTTAAATAATATTCTTCGTCCATTGAAATAGCTAAGTCGTTTCCAAAATCATAAAATAAATTAAATGTTAAAAAAGATATGTTCCAGTAAAAGACCAATTTTTTTTTTCATTGATGCATTTGTTATTTGCCAAAGACCAGACTCGGCAGTGTTGCGTATACGTAACTACAGGCGTACAGAGTATTTTGGAAATATTGGCAACTGATGAGATCCACATGGAGGATCGAAACCATGGTCTTGGCCGAACTAAGCCAAACAATGGCATATACAACATGCTAAACAGACTTGCGTGTAAAAACTACATTTATTTGAAAGGATTATGTGGTGCCAGAACGACCAAAAGGAAGAATAAATCCACTCAAATCTGTATACATCGAGCTCTAGAAACATACATAAGCTCGATCAGATAGCTGCAAGAAACTTAAGAGTGTTTCAAAAGCAATGTATACCTTTGTCGAGGTAAAGCTATGACGTCTTAGGAAAAAAAAACGTACAAGGACAAATAAATATACGTGATAAGAATTTACCTACTGCTTGCAAACAGTTCTAATGACACAATATATAGTGCAAGTAAGAAAAACGTCCATGGAAAGTTTTGTAGTTTGCCCCTAGAAGGCAAATACTTAGAGACTTGAAACAAACCTTGCAACATCAATGAGCGTAAACAATAGCAACAGCGGGAGTCGTGCAGGCCTGTCACAAATTTATGTGATATTATTCTTTTTGTTTTTTCTTTTCACTCGATCCTCGATCCTCGATCCTCGATCCTCGATCCTCGATCCCCGATCCCCGATCCCCGATCCCCGATCCCGATCCTCGATCCTCGATCCTCGATCCTCGATCCTCGATCCTCGATCCTCGATCCTCGATCCTCGATCCTGGTTTTCCAGGAAACCCCTACAATATGCAGACAAGCTTGCTGAACTATAAAAATGTATCCGCTTTCGCTAACTGAGACTAATTTATTTGAATACGTTAACACGCAAACCGAACTATGAATACATCAACTCCAATTCAATTGACGTTTTAGCCTTACTGACCTGATTTTTTCCCTGATCGCGGCGCTAATGAATTAAGTTACAGTTAAGGCATTAACTTCAGGCTGTCACTTTTAAATCGTATGCCTTAGTCTTTATGTCTATAAAACATGTCTTTGACGCTTATTTTGGGAGACGACTTAATGGTAATCAGCACCCGGATGATAGTGCATGACATTTTTGCTTGTTCCCTTGGTTTCTCTGGTAACCGGGTTTCACTGGTGTTGTGATATTTGAACTCGATTCTTTGCTGAGGAGCCTGAAGGGGTAAACTGGGATTTGCCAACGTTTTTTTGTGGGAAAATGAGACTTTTTTGGGACGCATGGTCTACGAATCGCAACCCGCAAAAATGGGACTTGGATTTGGGCAACACAGAGGCTGGAAAATGGGATTTGGGCAAAATTTGAGCGGGAGAATGGGATTTGTTCAAGCGACCAGTTATCAAAGTCTCGAAATTATTGTCAGTAAAATGTTGTAAATACAACCCTTACTAATCGGCCACCTCTATTAAGCGGCCGCGGCTACCTTTTGGTCATCCCAGTGAAAAGGTGACGACAGATGGGAGTCCGAAATAAAAAGTGAGTGAAAAAGCAATTATTCATTCTAATCATGGTCTTTATGTGATTCCATGTCGCCTTGGAGTATGTTTGTATTTGGATAAATTGACTTTTGTACTAAAGGCTCATTCTTATTCGTCACGAACCTCTATTTAGCAGTCACAAACTCCCATTTCCCCGAGGGTGGCCGCTCGACTGAAGTTTTTATGAAACGGCGCAAAACGTGATCACTGCTTAAACGATTCAAAACAGTTTTGAAGACAGACACTACCTTGCCAATGCAGGATACAAAGATGGTTTGGGAAATTTTACACTTACTGATCTCTCATTAGGACATACTACCGCTGGAAGCTCGTGCGAAAATAAAATAAAAAATCCACATTAGGGCCGGAAAAATACTGAAAAAAAACAAAAGAAAGAGACACAATGGGAGACTAATGTTTCCTTTCAGCTTTTGGATGCGATGTAAATTAGTTTGTGTAAAAAGTGAATGTCACAACTGCAGAGTATTGAGTTTAATTCGTAATTTCTGCCCTTGCTGATTTTCGCTATCGCTTTCAACCCCATTGTTTTAGTCCTTGTAACATTATATATCTTTCGAATTCTTGTTTACAAATTCTGTATGCGTCTGACCCGTCAGGAGAAACATTACCTTTCGATCCATTCATTCACCTGCATCTCTTTTGTTTCCATGATATTGCTTAAATGGTTATTCTTATGTGGCTTTCATCACATCAATATTCTATTACCGGTGTTCGAAAGTGCAATGGTCATTTGTTGAACAAATATCCCACAGTCACTAAACGACAAAAAGAAATTTCAAAATCAATTCAAGGGAAGTTGCTATGACAACATCGTGTGAAACTGTGACGTTAAAGGAAAAGACCGGAAAATAAAATTTTCTGCACCCAGTTGATCATGTGCTAGAGAGTGCTGCGTGGTCTGACGAAATGACACATCAAGTAGAAAGTGAAAAAGCCAAGATAAAATGTCACATTACCAGAAAAATCGGAAACACAGATCAGCTAATGTATTTTAAACCAGTATTTCTAAGTCAACATGAATAATACTGAATATGACAACCACTTGAGCACAGCAGCAAAGACAGTTTTATCAACTTGGTATGGTCTCACAGGTTTTGGGGCCATTATTGGAAACGGAGTTGTGTTGTGGCTGATCATCACTAAAAGGTCGCTGAGAACAATTTCGAACTTGTTCCTGTCTTCTTTGGCAGCTGCGGACCTGTTAGTAGGATTTGTTATACAGCCCGTGTGGATATCTGTTAGATACACAGCTTACAATGTAGATCGCGTACAAACCTATGGCAAAGCAATCGACTATATTTGGATCCATACAACAGTCGCCACTACGTTTAACTTGTGTTGTGTTACCCTGGACAGGCATATCGCCATCTTTCATCCTCTCCGCTATGAAGGCATTCTCAGCCGCAAAAGATGTTACGTGTTGATAGCCACAGTTTGGTTTATGTCCTTGGTTCTCCCCTGCTCAAGGTTCTTGGTGGAGGATGTAATAGGTTTACCAGCATTGTATATTTCTTTTACAATCATAACGGTATTGATACCGATGATTATCATCATACTGTGCTCTATTAGGATTTTAAAAGCCGCTTCAGTGCAGTCCAAGCGAATATCTGTCAGTACTGTACAGAATCATCAAGACGCTGTGAAAAGAAGAAAGATGAACTTCAAGGCTGCCAAGACAATCAGCATTGTGGTTGGACTGTTTGTCGTTTGTTGGTTGCCGAGTCTAATTACTTCTCTTGTGCATCATTTTAGCGGGAAGTTTACCTTCACCAAGTTGTGGGCACCCGTCGAAGCGGCCGCATTTACATCATCGGCTATAAACCCCTGGGTGTATTGCCTGCGAAACGAAGAATTTAATGAAGCTTTAACTCGCACTTTCCGATCTCATAAAAAACGAAATTCAAAGCAAAATGGTCTCCATCGTTCAGGTGGGAGTTCAACGAACAGTTAGCTGAGTGGAAATAGTACATTTATTATCTACCTGTTTGAATTTCAAATGTTTATTGTATAGTTATAAAGAAAAGCCCGAAAATTAGTCGATGGTAGTTTCGTCTTACCGTCTGATAAATTCTAGATCTTGTAAAACAGCTGGAAGATTAGAACTGAAAACAAAGCTGGTTGTCCTGGTTTTATCAAAGAAAAGTAATTAGATATTCAACCTTGTAGCCACAATACAACGAAAGGCGTTGACGGAAAATTCAGAGAATCACGATAAATAATTTACAGAAACAAAAAAAGCAAGTTTACGACTTGGTTCAAGATTCCTTTACAAATATTTTAAATTATTATCCACCTGCACTTCGCAGAGTACAAATAACACCCAAAACGAGTACAAATATCACGCGTATGTACTCCAGAGGACCGGTTAGACAGGTTTCCTGCCGTTGACCAATCAGTTAGCTGGATTTCCCGCGCCAATTCCGTTCCACTTCGCATACTACTGTCACGCATTCCCTGCAAATAAATATCCACAAAATTCGCTCGCGCGAACATACCAATTTGGCGTGTTGGACAATAAATCTCTTATTAGACGTTTTGTTGTGTAGTATCGCTGAGGATTTTTACTCGTTGTTTGTATTTTGACTCGCCCTACGGGCTCGCCAAAATACGGCACAACTCGTAAAAATACTCAGCGATACTACACAACAAAACGTCTAATAAGATATACATACTAAAGAACAATATTAGGATTGAATTCGTTGAGAAATGAATAAGTCATTTTTAAATAATGCAAACAGGATATATCCGTAGTAAATAGTCTATATCCGAAGTAAATTTTGCATCCGCACGTACTCATAAAAATGTGTCGTCACCAGTCCACTGACTACACACAGCACACACAGTACATGCCGACAGGGTTTGCTGATTCAACCCTCTTGTGCTGCATCAGAACGAGCTTTTTAATTGCTTGAAAACTCATTTCTTATGAATAACGAAATGAGAGCAGTGAACAAACGTCAAGGCGAAATATTAGGTTTTTTATGATGTAGCATCATAATGAAGCCACTCGAGCTTTAACAGTGAGATTTTCTGACCATCGAACATTAGCATAACTTTGAGTGCAATGCGGAAAATCCAAAGTGGGAATGAGGCCAGATATTTAACACTATTTCTCGGATAAACTGCTTATTTTTAATGGCCGGCTGTTTTTTTCTCAGTGATGACATGATGTAGTATGATGAGGCCTTTCGAGCATAATAGTGAGATTTTTTGAGTATCAAGCATTCAGTAGCATAATAATGAAAAATTTGAACATAATTTGCAAAGCCCCAAGTGGTAATTAGCCAAAATATTTAGCCTACGCCGAGTTTCTGCTATAGTACTTTTTTCGCCGGTTTTTTTCAGTCTAAATTAAGTTTAGAAATAACCCCATAACTGCCTTAATGTCTCCTTTACTGCTTGTCGAACTTCTTTGATCTTCCAGCAATAAAGAACAGGATTCAGTGAGGAATTGAGGTAAACTAAACTTACTGCCATAGCCTCGGCCAGAAAAAGAGACGGGCTCAATCCCTGAACAGCAGATACAGTCATTACTACGGCGAAAGGAAGATAACATGTTGCTAGGCTGAGGTGAACCCACAATGCATTAATAACTGTCTTTTTATATCGCGCCATATTTGGGGAAATACTTCCTTTCTGACTCCCAGAAGTATCTTGTACTTGTGTTTGTTGACGTCGAATAGTGTAAAAGATTCTTGCGTAAGAATAAGTAGAAATTACAATCTCTAACATTACTAATACAGCACTTGAGATAAAGTAGGCAGTCGTATCCCAAACATAGAGAGCACCGACCGCGCCGCTTTTTAACCAGAAGAGGAAGATGCTCGTACGAACGCGCTTTACAGTGACAACTTGTCGATATCGTAACCCCAACAACAGAGCAA
>JAHPZR010026636.1:27500-90000 GCA_019787425.1 Platygyra sinensis
TTCCAGTTTTCGTTTATAGCGGACAGTAATAAGGTGATAGCTGCCGGCTGCCCGATCACGCCAACACTAAGATCGGTGACTGTCAGGCAACGAAGCAATAGCTTTGATGGCGGGTGAAGAGACTTGTCCTTGTGAAGGGCGAACAGGATCAAACTGTTCCCAAGAGTAGCTGTTATGGTTAGAAAAATACAGAAAAACACAGTAAATGTGTAAAAGTAAAGCAGATAACTTTCGCCGTCCCAATGTCGACTGCAAAAGAGCATTCGTGTTGTTTCTCTGTTGGCATTCGACATGTTATTTGCAATATATCAAGACAGTTCTTGCTGTGAAGGTGCGCGTGTGTTGGCTTCAAAATGTGAATCTTTATCGCCGTGGTCAGTGTGCTTTTTTTATTTGAAAGGCTTGCGCACAGCTGCACGACGTGTTTTCGGTCATGCTAATGGTATATTTGACTCAGGAGTGGACCGGTAGACATACTGTGATACGATCAAATACTGCACCTCCCTTAGATTTTAAGTGTATTTTTCCATTTAGAGACGGATAAGTTCATGTAAATATAAACTGAACACATTGAAAATTGAGGTCGATCTCCTGACTCACGCGATTGTTGCTGCCATATTGAATGATGCTTATATCTTATCGTTGACCTGACTGACGCGTAAACCCATCATTCCTGTGCCTTTTGCACCGAAACTTTTAATATATAAAACGCAGTAAATCCTCTAAAATACACTTAACAGACGTTACGTTATATGTAAACAAGCCGGTTGAACGTTTAATCGTGTCCGGCATGTTTACCCATAGGCAATCTACACCCAATGCCGGTTTTAGAGAACCAGAACGGATTTTTTTTATCTTTAGGGTCAATTGAAATCTGTGGTAAAATTTGGCCGCCTACACTGTCTTAACTCCCCCGCCTGTACAATTTATTTCCTTAAAGACTGAAATCACAGACATCGAAGACTGCACCAAAGTTAACCGGAGTGATTTTGAAAAGAACATTACTGCTCGCATAAAGTATGTGTTTGAACAATGGCCAAAAATATCTTACAATTGAAAGAAACCACTTAAGTACGGAAAACCGCTCATTTATTATATGACAAATAACTGGAACTTTTGCAAAATTTAGTGATGGCGTGTTTTAATGGAACGCAAAGGGATTGCATCATTTCACGCCGACTACGATCAAACCGCGTCTCCAAGAAAGCCTGGTGATTATTCTAAAGACCATGTTACGTAATACAAAGCGGGCCATTTTCCTCAGATTCAGTTTAATCAATGATCTTTAAAAGTAGTTGTCAAAGTTGCGACCAATGTCAGCCGTTAACCTAATTAAAAATGCAGATTATTTCCGCGGCCGACAAAAAGGCTACATAAGCGAACTCGATGTCAGTTCCTGGTTCTGCAATGCTTCCATTGTTTGAAACAATTTCTTAAATTACACGTATTAACCATGAATAAGGTTAAAACAGTATCAACGAAAAGAAAGAAAGCAATTCGCTACCATGGCTGGGACCCAATAAAAGCTTTCACCGAGAAACAAGAAATCTTCAAAGTTTTCAAGGTTTCTTGTTTCCTGATTAAAGCTTCTATCTTCTTCAGTCCTTATTGACACAGCTAGGTCCTTAACATAATAATTATTCGTTTCAATATCATTGCTTTAAAGTATCTGTCAAAGAAACACTTGAATTTCTTTAATTAAAAGTTTAATTATTCCCGCTCTAATATGTCTTATCCTCGATAGGTTTCTTGACAAATAATCTAGTTTATAGTTGCATAAAAGATAGAATTGAATCAATCATGTAAATTTACAGGGAAAAACGAAGTTCAAAATAAGGACCCTGGGCGCTCAACTGAGGAAATGAGATAGCAAGAATTAGTAATGCTTTGATACCGGCTTTTCAGTATACGCGCGGCATAAACTCCGTTTCAATTGGATGATATTGGAATGACTTAGTTACGCTGAAGAGACAAGTCGAGGGTTTGCTTTATAACACACTGCTCTTTGAAATATTAAGATGCAATGGCCATTTGTGTTCTTGTTTTCGCTTATAAGTTCAAGAGCTGATGTGAACTGCTTTTAGATAAAGCTTCCGAAATTTCCCTGAGTTGGTAATTTTAGCAGAGATGAATGATATTGTTATGGTTTAGCAACATAAGTGTTGCCTCGAAAAGGTAAAGTAGGTAAACAACGTTTTATAGAAATTTTTTTTTGCCTTGGTTTGCAGTATTTTTCTTTATTCAAGATGAGAAAAAAGCACAAACCCCTGCTATCGTTTCTTTCACTGCTTGTCGAACTTCTTTGATCTTCCAGCAGTAAAGAACTGGGTTTAATGACGAATTAAGGTAGACTAGGGTAAATCCCCATACTTGTGCGAGTAACAGAGTAACGCTTACTCCTTGAGCAATCGTGAAAGCCGATACTACAGTAGTTGGAAGATAACATGCCGCCAAAGTGAGGTGAACCCACAATGCATTGAAAACTGTCTTTTTGTATCGCGCCATGTTTAGTCCGGTATTTCCTGTTTGACCTCCATGTGTGTCTTGTAACTGCATTTGCAGACGCCGTATTGTAAGAAAGATTCTCGTATAAGAATAAGTTGAAACTATCATTGCAGGAAAGAAAGTGAATAGCCAGAAGATGTATAAGTAGAAAAGAGGGATGATCCAAACAGAAAGAAAGCCAGCCACGCTGGTTGGAATCCAAAAAAGGAAAACGGCTACACGTACTCGCTTGAGAGTAACAACCTGTCTATATCGTAACCTCAATAACAGAGCGAGAAGTCTGTCCACACTGATTGTGGTCAATGTTAATATAGATACAACACAAAGTATCCCGTTGATACACTGAGACCATATTTGAATAACTCGACTAAGGTGCAGACGTTCGAACAAAGCTGAGAAAATAACAGCGACCGTTAGGGGCTGGCCAATCACGCCAACACCGAGATCCGTGATTGCCAGAGAACGAAGCAATAGTTTTGATGCCGGATTTAGAGAAGTCTCCTTGTGAAGGGCGACTAGGATCAAACTGTTCCCAATAGTAGCTGTAATAGTAAGAACAATACATGACAATGCCATAGAAATGCAGTGAAGGGCAATGGACTCATGATTATCGCTGCCCGAAACTGAACTGGAACAAAACAGATATCCGTCAAACACTTCTTCGCTGGTTTGGTCGCTGAAGTTTGCCATCTTTCCAAAGACTGCTCAAAAATATTTGTTATAAGCAAAAAAGAATGAAACAGGCCGCAAATTGTCGTTGAAATCTTAATTGGGTAAAGTGTTTCTTGTTCCAAAGTCCTTTCAAGTCCGTCAATGTTGGGTTATTTATGTTAGTCAGCTGCAAAGCCTTAGTGAACCTTAGAATGACTTGCCGTTAAGTCTCTCTGTTATGTTACATCGCAGATGTTCGTGTTGTTGATCGGTTGTATGGCACACAACTCGAATTTGTTTGTTGGAGGACGGATGTTTAATCGATCGATAAGTCTGATATCAGCTGGACACTTAGAAAAGGAGCACTCATCACCATGAGCTGTCCATCTCAACAGCGGTCCGTATTGCAACATTTAGACCATTCACTGAATTCTCCTCTTCATTCTGGGCCAGTTTGCCACATAAAAATCAATTTACAGTTGCAAAATGGCAAATTTGTAAAATGCGCTAAAAGATACTAAAATGACCACCTACAATATGCAGACAAGCTTGCTGAACAATAAAAAATGTATCCGCTTTCGCTAACTGAGACTACTGTATTTGAATACGTTAACACGCAAACCGAACGAACTATGAATACATCAATTCCAATTCAATTGACGTTTTTAGCCTTACTGACCTGATTTTTTCCCTGATCGCAGCGCTAATAGAGCTGCGGACGTGAAGAGCTAAATTGAAATTAATTGAAGGATTTTGCCTAAATCAAAGAGCCCCCTATGTTGTCGAGGTTCCATCGGGCTAATTCATTGCCCTGTGCCAAGGCTACATTGAAAGCGACCAGAACACGGCTTTTGGCCGCTCAAAGTACATGTATATACTGATATAATGTAAAATTACCGGTATATACCCGTTCGTTATTGCTTTTATTTGGCACTTTGAATTTAAGTTACAATTAAGGTATTAACTTCATGCTGTCACTTTTAAATTGTATGCCTTAGTCTTTATGTCTATAAAACATGTCTTTGACGCTTATTTTGGGAGACGGCTTAATGGTAATGACATTTTTGCTTGTTCACTTGGTTTCCCTGGTAACCGGGTTTCACTGGTGTTGTGATATTTGAACTCGATTCTTTACTGAGGAGCGTGAAGAGGTAAACTGGGATTTGCCAACGTTTTTTTTTTCAGGGAAAATGAGACTTGGCTGGGACGCATGGTCTAGGAATCGCAACCAAAAAATGGAACTTGGATTTGGGCAACATAGAGGCTGGGAAATGGGATTTGGCAAAATTTGGGCTGGAGAACATGAAAGGGATTTGTTTAAGCGACCAGTTACCAAAATCCCGAAATTGTTGTCAGTAAAATGTTGTAAATACACCTGCTATTAATCGGCCACCTCTATTAAGCGGCCGCGGTTACCTTTTGGTCATCCCAGCGGTGAAAAGGTGACGACAGATAAGAGTCCGAAATAGAAAGTGAGTGAAAAAGCAATGATTCATTCTAATCATTTTCTTTATGTGATTCCATGTGCCTTAGAGTATATATGTTTGTATTTAGATAAATTCAGTGACTTTTGTACTAAAGGCTTATTCTAATTCGTCACGAACCTCTATTAAGCAGCCACCAACTTCCATTTCCCCGAGGGTGGCCGCTCGACTGAAGTTTTGATGAAACGGCGCAAAACATGATCAGTGCTTAAACGATTCAAAAGAGTTTTTGAAGACAGACACTACCTTGCCAATGCAGGATACATGGATGGTCTGGAAATTTTTACCAGACTTACTGATCTGTCCTTAGGACATCATAGTACCGTTGGAAGCTCTTGCGAAAATAAAATAACAAATCTACATTAGGGCCGGAAAAATACTAAAAAAAAAAACAAAAGAAAGAGACACAATGGGAGACTAATGTTTCCTTTCAGCTTTTTGGGGCGATGTAAATTAATTTGTGTAAAAACTGAATGTCACAAATGCAGAATACTAGCTGAGTTTAATTCGTTATTTCTGTCCTTGCTGTTTTTCGCTATGGTTTTGAACCCTATTGTTTTAGTCCTTGTAACATTTTATATCTTTCGAATTCTTGTTTACAAATTCTGTTTGCATCTGACCCCTCAGGAAAAACATTGCCTTTCGATCCCTTCACCTGCATCTTTTGTTTCCATGATATTGCTTAAATGGTTATTCTTATGTGGCTTTGATCACATCAATATTCTATTACCGGTGTTTGAAAGTGCAATGGTCACTCGTTGAACAAATATCCCACAGTCACTAAACAATTAATCAATTTAAGCGAACTTGCTATGACAACATCGTGTGAAACTGTGACGTTAAAGGAAAAGACCGGAAAATAAAATTTTCTGCACCCAGTTGATCATGTGCTTCAGAGTGCTGCGTGGTCTGACGAAATGACACATCAAGTAGAAAGTGAAAAAGCCAAGATAAAATGTCACATTACCAGAAAAATCGGAAACACAAATCAGCTAATGTATTTTAAACCAGTATTTCTAAGTCAACATGAATAATACTGAATATCACAACCACTTGAGCACAGCAGCAAAGACAGTTTTATCAACTTGGTATGGTCTCACAGGTTTGGTGGCCATTATTGGAAACGGAGTTGTGTTGTGGCTGATCATCACTAAAAGGTCGCTGAGAACAATTTCGAACTTGTTCCTGTCTTCTTTGGCAGCTGCGGACCTGTTAGTAGGATTTGTTATACAGCCCGTGTGGATATCTGTTAGATACACAGCTTACAATGTAGATCGCGTACAAACCTACGGCAAAGCAATCGACTATATTTGGATCCATACAACAGTCGCCACTACGTTTAACTTGTGCTGTGTTACCCTGGACAGGCATATCGCCATCTTTCATCCTCTCCGCTATGAAGGCATTCTCAGCCGCAGAAGATGTTACGTGTTGATAGCCATAGTTTGGTTTATGTCCTTGGTTCTCCCCTGCTCATGGTTCTTGGTGGAGGATGTAATAGGTTTACCAGCATTGTATATTTCTTTTACGATCATAACGGTATTGATACCGATGATTATCATCATACTGTGCTCTATTAGGATTTTAAAAGCCGCTTCAGTTCAGTCCAAGCCAATATCTTTCAGTACTGTACAGAATCATCAAGACGCTGTGAAAAGAAGAAAGAAGAACTTCAAGGCTGCCAAGACAATCAGCATTGTGGTTGGGCTGTTTGTCGTTTGTTGGTTGCCGAGTCTAATTAGTTCTCTTGTACATCATTTTAGCGGGAAGTTTACCTTCACCAAGTTGTGGGCACCCGTCGAAGCGGCCGCATTTACATCATCGGCTATAAACCCATGGGTGTATTGCCTGCGAAACGAAGAATTTAATTGGAGAAAACAAAGCTGGTTGTCCTGTTTTTATCAAAGAAAAGTAATTAGATATTCAACCTTGTAGCCACAATACAACGAAAGGCGTTGACGGAAAATTCAGAGAATCACGATAAATAATTAACAATAGAGAAACATAAACAACAGCAAGTTTACGACTTGGTTTAAGACTGCTTTACAAACATTTCAAAATACTTAGATACAATATTAGGATTGAATTCGTTGAGAAATGAATATAAGTTATTTTTAAGTAATGCAAACAGGATATATCCGTAGTAAATAGTCTATATCCGAAGTAAATTTTGCATCCGCACGTACTCGTAAAAACGTGTCGTCACCAGTCCACTGACTACACACAGTACATGCCGACAGGGTTTGCTGATTCAACCCTCTTGTGCTGCATCAGAACGAGCTTTTTAATTGCTTGAAAACTCATTTCTTATGAATAACCAAATGAGAGCAGTGAATAAACGTCAAGGCGAAATATTAGCTTTTTTATGATGTAGCATCATAATGAAGCCACTCGAGCTTTAACAGTGAGATTTTCTGACTATCGAACATTAGCATAACTTTGAGTGCAATGCGGAAGATCCAAATTGGGAATGAGACCAGATATTTAAGGTTATTTCTCGGATAAACTGCTTATTTTTAATGGCCGGTTTTTTTTGTCAGTGATGACATGATGTAGTATGATGAGGCCTTTCCAGCATAATAGTGAGATTTTTTGAGTATCAAGCATTCAGTAGCATAATAATGAAAAATTTGAGCATAATTTGCAAAGCCCCAAGTGGTAATTAGCCAAAATATTTAGCCTACGCCGAGTTACTGCTATACTAATTTTTTTCGCCGGTTTTTTTCAGTCTAAATTAAGTCAGTAGAAACAACCCCATAACTGCCTGTCGAACTTCTTTGATCTTCCAGCAATAAAGAACAGGATTCAGTGAGGAATTGAGGTAAACTAAACTTACTGCCATAGCCTCGGCCAGAAAAAGAGACTGGCTCAATCCCTGAACAGCCGATACAGTCATTACTACGGCGAAAGGAAGATAACATGTTGCTAGGCTGAGGTGAACCCACAATGCATTAATAACTGTCTTTTTATATCGCGCCATATTTGGGGAAATACTTCCTTTCTGACTCGCAAAAGTATCTTGTACTTGTGTTTGTTGACGTCGAATAGTGTAAAAGATTCTTCCATAAGAATAAGTAGACATTACAATCTCTAACATTACTAATACAGCACTTGAGATAAAGTAGGCAGTCATATCCCAAACATAGAGAGCACCGACCGCGCTGCTTTTTAACCAAAAGAGGAAGATGCTCGTACGAACGCGCTTTACAGTGACAACTTGTCGATATCGTAACCCCAAGAACAGAGCAAGAAGTCTGTCCACACCTATAGCGGTCATTGTCGCCAAAGATACGCCAGAAGATATCGTGGTTGTAACAAGCGCCAAGTATTTAGCTACTCGACAAAGTTTCCAGTTTTCGTTTATAGCGGACAGTAATAAGGTGATAGCTGTGGGCTGCCCGATTACGCCAACACTAAGATCGGTGACTGTCAGACAAAGAAGTAATAGCTTTGATGGCGGGTGAAGAGACTTGTCCTTGTGAAGGGCGAACAGGATCAAACTGTTCCCAAGAGTAGCTGTTATGGTTAGAATTAACATAGAAAAACACAGTAAATGTGTAACTGTGAATCAGATAACTTTCGCCGTCCTAATGCAGACAGCAAAAGAGCATTCGTGTTGTTTCCCTGTCGAAGGGCGACATTATTTGCGATATTTCGAGACAGTTCTTGAGTTCTTGCTTTAGAGGTGCGCGTGTGTTGTCTTCAAAGTGTGAGTTGTTATTCCCTCAGTTGCTCAATTTGTTTGCTTTGGAATAGAAAATGTCAAAACTTGCCCTAATTAAAAACATATGTTTCAGTGTCCGCGTTGGGCTGAGGTGTTGTGTATAGTTTACACTTAAACAAAGCGAAGTCATGATATTTTCAAATTGTTTCTGCCTCTGTGAGCTTATCTTATTTAGTCAAGACAAAATATATCAAGGTTGGAGATCAGTGTATTCTTGTAGACGAGAAATGTTTTCTTTTTTTGACGGATGCTGCATTCATAAGCGCTCAGTAATAAATTAGAACATGTGGATCTGATGTCCAGAAATCATCTCAAGTGTAGAAACTTGTCTTCTTTAACAAAATACTATCATCTTATTTAAAAACACGCGAACTATTTGTAAGCTTATCAAACTGACAAAGTAATAATTGTCGATTGATGGCGCACTTTTACATCAAAAAATTAATTTAGGAAACTCGATTTATATGTTTTTTCCTGACGTTTTAAAATTCAGATTAAAATTGCCATGTCTACTGATTGAAAACAACCTTGTGCCTTTTCTTGGAGCGCAATTTACTGTCTCAGACTTTCTTAATTAATGATCCCAACCCCTAAAATAAAAGAAGGTTATCTGAATTTAATTCCGAGAATTGAAACAATGTTAACTGGAAACAATAAGTGTTCAGCTGTATGTACTTAAGCCTTTAACAGCCAATTTGAACTCATAACTCGATCGCCTTTGTTATCGTATGGTATTAAAGTCCTTCTGTTTATTTATAGTACCATCTCAATGAATATTTGGAGCGCAGGCAATTATATTTTTGAGACTGATTACGGAAAGGGAAAAACTAAAGCAGAACAACCACACACGATGAAAGCAGGAAGAAATGTGGTTTGGTTTTGAAGTGTTCTGTTTTGGTCAGTCATGTTTGGGGCGCTCGTATTAGCTCACAACGATGACTTTGAGAACTGATTGTTTTTCATTTCTTAGAATGTTCAGTTTAAAAGGAATTAATGAGGAATGTTTTGACATAAAAGCAATTGGCCAATTTCGATATATTTAATTCTAACTTGTCTTCGAGGCTGGGAGAATACAGCGAAAGAAACAGCATCGAGGATGAAGGATGGAAAATTGATTTCTCTTGTTTTATTCCCCCAAGCCTAGATACAAATTTAATTTGTCGAAAATTGGTCTATTGATTTCACTGTGTGAAATGACAGTGAAATGAGGCGTATCGCGGTGCTGAAATCACACGATACGGACCCGTATTCTTCGAGAATACGGACAAACCCGGACGTACGGTGTTCCAAGACACGCGACGTATCCACCGCGTGTCAGGAACCGTATTCGTTCCGATTCGGACTTAACCCGTGACATGGAAAATCCGATATCAGGATACGTCATTGAAACGCGGCGTGCGGAGACCCGGAAATTTCCTTATACTTTCAGATTTGCCGCGACTAATAAATATGGGTTATTGACCAAGTGTGAGGTCAAGATGGCTGGATATTGGCCAAGTTCTTTTTTTGCGTGTTTATGGACCGAGACGAAGTCGAGGTCCATAAACTCGCAAAAAAAGAACGAGACCAATATCCAGCCAACTTGACCGAACAAACTTGGTCAATAAAAGATTTATTATATGGCTTTTGGTGAAATTTTGCTTTCGGGATGCAGCGGGTAGTCCCGAGCGGGCAAGATGGCTCCATCTTGCCCGCTCGGGTAGCCAATCATAGCACGCGATTTGGTTCATCTTGCCCGCTCACGGAGCTAGCCATATAATAACGTACCGTATACGAACGCGCGGTCAGTCAATTTGTCTTTCTTTTCTTGTCTTTCTAAAAATTGTCTTTTCCACTATAGTGAGAAAAGTACTACTAGGTGTTCTTGTCCCGAAATTCCACGGTACTATAGACGAACAGATCTGTACTCTAGAACCCGATTTTCCACGGTATTGTGAGAATCGCTTAGTATTCAAGAACCCGAAATTCCACGGTACTTGAAGAATAGATTAGTGTTCTAGATTGCGATATTCCACGGTACGAGAAATTTCACTTGGCATTCTTGATCCCACTACATACTATCAGGTTTTTTTGGAAAACCACCAAATTCTCCCGATAATTGTGCACCCTCTTACTAGTGTATTCTTCCACAGAAGTAACTTGTGCCCTGATTTTCTTGGATTCCCCTTACCTACCAACGATTTATAAACACAAATTTAACAATTAAGAAAGTTTTATTGGACAAAAAAATTGTCAAATATTGTAAGACAAAATGCTTACTCGCGATAGTTCATAAGAACACTATTTTCAAAAACTTTGTTAGACATACACTTTAATTCTTGTACCGAGTCTTACAATAACATTTTAAAACACTCTTAACCACTGATAAATTGCACATCATTCCAAAAAGTTACAAGATAAGGATACTTTGCTCAGAACCTTTACTATAAAACAATAAATTATTTTAAAATCTAATAAATAGTCCTCAAAATGGCCAATTTACAGAATCTATTTCTTTCCATCAGTCAGATGTGAAGACATACAAGAATAACAATAACAAATGTATATATTCTAATATTAGAGAGTAATAAAATTTTATCAAAAACTACAATAAATTCTAAGCGAGTCGCACAATGTTAACAACTTTGTGGCCTATGGTTATTTATTGAGCTCAAAAGTGTCTTTTTAAAGACAATTCTTAAACAGAAAATGTTGTTTGAAGAGCAATAATTCAAGAAGCTTGTCTGAAATCATTCCAAAATTTCTGTTTGCAATATCACACAGATGCATTGTAAACTAAATTCATTGCTCATTTGTGAGCCGTCTTATCTCCTTCATTAGCTCAATCTTTTAAGTCTCGTTGTTCCTTTCTAATCTGTTCTCGACGTGTTTACATATTAAGCTGAACCCACATTTCAGTCATTTGATCATGATTTGGTTTTCATGCATGTTTTTCAATCTACTGATCCCCTTAGTTGAATGTCAATAGTGAAGGACGACGCTAATGGTAAAAACACCATGGTGACGCCTATTCCATTTTACAGCGAGATGAACAGCAGATTCAAGCCGGCGTCCAGAATCCAGGGGCTGCATACTGTAGAGAGTTGAATTGAAAAAGAATTATTTTCAAATTCCTCCTTTGAACTTGAAAGAAAACCTCAATAATCCTCTTTTAGAATATATTTTCAAATTCAGCCAGACTATGGATACAGGCGTAAAAGTTTCAGTTGTAAAATGTACCTCCATCTTTTCAAGTCCAGGTTTGTATGCGCTGTATGGGCTAGAAAATGTCCCAAGAAACTTCAGAAAACGTTTTGTTACGACTAGTTCTCTAAAATTCTCGATGTTAATTTTACTTTATTTTCCCTCGTTAATTTACGAGAACTCGTGAGCTTTCAGAAACTATTAAACGCTCACATCAAACTACCCAATACATCCAATCAACACTGAAGGTGAACAATGTACAATTCTAAATATTATTGGAATATTCAGGGAATCACGATTAATAACTTACGGCCGAGGAAAAAAAAAACAAAAAAAAAACTTTACAACATGGTTCAAGATCACTTTGTACTGTATTTGGAGATAGTAAATAACAACTGTATTTTCAAAGGCGGTAAGAAATCATTATTATTGATGATGAAACACTTCGTAAAATACTGCCATCTGGTTCCACGCACGGTGTCCTCTATGGTCTTCCCAAGGTACACAAATCTGGTTGCCCGTTTCGCCCTATTGTCTCGTCTGTTAACACTTATAACTATAACCTGGCGTCTTATATCTAGTTCGGGTACTTCAACCTATCTCAACTAACAAGTTTACTGTCAAGGACTCTTTCAGCTTTGCAGAATGGGCCAAGACTTACAACCATAATGGCGAATATATGTGCTCTTTTGATGTTAGTTCACTTTTCACCTTCACCAACGTTCCGCTTGATGAGACGATACAAATCTGTCTAGACAAATTATACGCTTTAGCCAATCCACCAAAGTTACCGCGCCCTGTTTTGAAAGATTTACTTGTTTTTGCCACCAAGAGGAGCCATTTTGTGTTCGATGGCCAGTATTACGACCAGATTGATGGTGTAGCCATAGGATCCCCTTTAGGACCGGTTTTGGCCAATATTTTATGTGCGATTTTGAGGGAAAATGGGTAATGAATAACGGTGCTCGTCCAACCATCTGGTTTAGATATGTTGATGACACTTTCACCTTATTTCGCAATAAGGACACCGCTACTCAATTTCTTTCTTATCTCAATAGCCGGCATAAGAACATTCAATTCACTACTGAATTTGAACAGAACCAAGAGATTCCTTTTCTTGATCTTCTCATCAAACGCTAACCTGACAACTCCTTTTCCACTTCTATCTACCGGAAGAAAACGTTCACTGGTCTCTACACTCAATGGGATTCTTTCACACCTCGAACTACAAAATTAACCTCATCCGCACACTTACTCAGTATCGTTGTCTGCGAATTTGTTCATCACCCTGTCTGCTACAGTCTGCTTTAGATGACCTCAAGAGACATTTGTCAAACAATGGGTACCCACGTGGCATTATTTCATATAACATGAACGATGTAGTCAATAAACACCGAAACAAACTTAAGGATATCATTACAGTGCCAAAAAAAGAAATTTTCATTGTTTTACCCTATCAAGGTATTCAAAGTAAAATTGTTACTCAACAGCTTAAGTCATGTATTCACAAGTTCTATGGTTGTTTTAATCCTAAGATTATTTTCAGAAACACTCGCCGCATTAAGTCTTTTTTCCCCTATATAAAGACAGACTCAGCCGCTCCTTTGTGTCTAAAGTCGTTTATAAGGCTAGCTGCTGGGATTGTAATGATTGTTATATTGGGAAAACAAAACGTTGATTAGATGACAGGAAGACGGAACATTTCAAGGCGCTGACGAGTAACAGCCATTCTTCTGCCATTAGACTGCTGGCAGTCTGTTTTTCTCTCGAAATTTCAGCAGGGATTATGAGGAGACACTATTTAGCCTAAAGGAGAATGGGCGTTCGCCGCGATGACTAAACACTCGACTAAGTTCAGGCGTGTAAGTGACCCTTAGAGAAAAAACCGGCTGCAAGCAGACTATTCTGCCATAGATGACCACATGAAAAAAACAGTCCACAAGATTAAATGGGATCACTTTGACATTTTAGCTACTGGACAATCTGATATACACTGTAAAATTAAGGAAACCTTATTGATTCGTGATTTGAAACCAGCGCTTAATGAAAATGTTGGCAGTGAGAAACTTCTTCTCTACTAGACAGGACAACTCGGATTAATATTAATCGGATTAATATTAATCTTAATGATTATTATAATCCAGTAATAGATTATTATAATCCAGTAATAGATTATTATAATCTATTACTGAGGTTTGAGCCGTGCCTTAATCAATTAGGATTAATATTAATCAGATTAATATTAATCCTAATATTAAATCCAGTAATAGATTATTATAATCCATAACTGAGCTTCAAGCCGTACCTTAAACGATTAGGATTAATATTAATCTGATAAATATAATCCCACATAGCTCAAATTTGTACAAGTCTCTCAATAAAGAAAATATTCTATTCTAACCACGACGAATTTGCTACTTGTTCTAGTAGTTTGTGAACAAAACCCTTAATTACATTTAGTCAATAACCGCACTCCTTATTATACGTTATTTTATTTTAGTAGTAGAAGTCGGCAGTTGATATGCCGGCTCCGAACCTCGAAACAGTTAATGTCTTTGGGGTTGTCGCGATTCCTACGCAGCTGGTAGTTATTCCCTTTCTTAAGGTCCCCTTTCTTGTAAAAACACATGCCGACCGCACGGATTCGCTGGCCCAGAGGCGCTTGTTCCTTTTCATTTACTTCTAGGCTCAACATCGCTACCAGCTCTAACATATGCAAGTGATCGTGTGACTGATGTGATCAGTGTTATGTCCCGTCAGTCCCTTGTTCTGCTTGTTCAGCGTGTAATGTCTGTAGTTTGTCTGTCATAGCTCTGGTCTGGATTATAATAGAGATTAATATTAATCCGGATGATTATTATTAATAATAATCTAATCCTTCCAAGTTTTTGCCGTGCCTTAATCTATTACTGGATTATAATAATCTATTACAGGATTATAATAATCTATTAATGGATTATAATAATCTATTACCGGATTATAATAACCATATTATAATCTATTATTATTATAATCCGCGGATTAATATTAATCCGAGTTGTCCTGACTAGACACTTATATTTTTCCAGCAGACTCAACTAGGTCTGTTTATTTTTATTTACTTTTTCAATGTCATTGCTTTCCTTATTTGGTATTAGTTTTCGTATTTAAATTTATTGTAGTTTAGGTAACCGTTACTTCTGAAGATGTATGTTGGAGCATACGAAACGTCAAGTTCTTAAACGAAAGTTTTTACAACATGCGTTGTCTCGCTATGTTTATAACCGCAGTTTGTTTGTTATTTTTACGGTAAGAAATCAATCAATCATTTATCCAAAATGTAAACAGGATGTCGTTCTACATCCCTAATAGACAATTTTCGAGTTGCCTTTTGCCTCTGTATCAAACGAGTCTTTGTGCAAAACCATTCATATGAAAATGAGATTCCCCTACAGGTTTTTTTTTTCATGCAAATTTAACATATTTTGATCAGAAGGTTTTTGCACGAGGACTCGTTTTGAAACAGAGGCACAAGGGAACTGGGTAATGGCCTATTCACAATAACTACGTAATAAATTCTACATCCGTAAGTACATGTAATTAAGTGTCGTTCCAGTCCCCTGAATACACAGTACACACAGCAGATGCTGACAGGTTTTGATAATAAAACCCTCTTGTGATGCATCATAGCGAGTTATTGTCATTACTAGAAAACATCATTTCGTGTAAATCAACAGGGCAGAAAAAGTGGACGATTACATTAAAGCGTTGTCTATTCGTCAATTTGTATAACAAGCATTAAGAGTGAATATTAACTTGTTTTAGCGCATGATGTAGTATGATGAGGCCTTTCGAGCATAATAGTGAGATTGCTTGAGTATCGAGCATTGGCATAATAGTAATTAGCCAAAATATTTAGCCTACGTTTTGCTATACTACTTTTTTCGTCGGGTTTTTCTAAATTAAGTTGAAAGACAAGCCCAAAACTGTCTTAGTGTCTCTTTTACTGCTTGTCGAACCTCTTTGATCTTCCAGCAATAAAGAACAGGATTCAGTGAGGAATTGAGATAAATGAAATTTACTGCCACAAACTCGGCCAGAAAAAGAGACGGGCTTACTCCCTGAACAGCAGCAGATACAGTCATTACTACGGCGAAAGGAAGATAACATGTTGCTAGGTTGAGGTGAACCCACAATGCATTGATTACTGTCTTTTTATATCGCGTCATATTTGGAGAAATACTTCCTCTCTGGCTTCCAAGATTATCTTGTACTTTGTTTGTTGACGTCGAATAGTGTAAAAGATTCTTGTGTAAGAATAAGTAGAAATTACAATCTCTAAAATTACTAATACAGCACTTGAGATAAAGTAGTCAATCATATCCTAAACATAGAAAATACCGACCGCGCTGCTTTTTAACCAGAAGGGGAAGATGATCGTACGAACATGCTTTACAGTGACAACTTGTCGATATCGTAACCCCAACAACAGAGCAAGAAGTCTGTCCACACCTATAGTGGTCAGTGTTGCCAAAGATACGCCAGAGGATATGGTGGTTGTAACGTAAGCCAAGTATTTAGCCAATCGACAAAGTTTCCAGTTTTCATTTATAGCGGACAGTAATAAGGTGATAGCTGTGGGCTGCCCGATTACGCCAACACTAAGATCGGTGACTGTCAGGCAACGAAGCAATAGCTTTGATGGCGGGTGAAGAGACTTGTCCTTGTGAAGGGCGAACAGGATCAAACTGTTCCCAAGAGTAGCTGTTATGGTTAGAATAACACAGAATAACACAGTAAATGTGTAAAAGTGAAGCAGATAATTTTCGCCGTCCCAATGTCGACTACAAAAGAGCAGTCGAGTTGTTTCTCTGTTGACATTCGACATGTTATTTGCAATATTTCAAGACAGTTCTTGCTGTGAAGGTGCGCGTGTGTTGGCTTCAAAATGTGAATCTTTGTCGCCGTGGTCAGTGTTCTTTTTTTATTTGAAAGGCTTGCGCACAGCTGCACGACGTGTTTACGGTCATGCTAATGGTATATTTGACTCAGGAGTGCATGTACCGGTAGACATACTGTGATATGATCAATTACTGCACCTCCCCTAGATTTTAAGTGTATTTTTCCATTTAGAGACGGATAAGTTAAATATCAACTGAACACATTGAAAATTGAGGTCGATCTCCTGAGTCTCGCGATTGTTGCTGCCATATTGAATGATGCTTATATCTTATCGTTGACCTGACTGACGCGTAAACCCATCATTCCTGTCCTTTTTACACTGAAACTTTGAATATATAAAACGCAGTAAATCCTCTAAAATACACTTAAACGGACTTTACGTTATATAGTGTAAACAAGCCGGTTGAACATTGAATCGTGTCCGGCATGTTTACCCATAGGCAATCTACACCCAATGCCGGTTTTAGAGAACCAGAAAGGATATTTTTATCGTTGGGGTCAATTGAAATCTGTGATAAAATTTGACCGCCTACACTGTCTTAACTCCCCCGCCTGTACAATTTATTTCCTGAAAGACTGAAATCACAGACATGGGAGACAGCACCAAAGTTAACCGGAGTGATTTTGAAAAGAACATTACTGATCGCATAAAGTATTTGTTTGAACAATGGCCAAATATATCTTACAATTGAAAGAAACCACTTCAGTACGGAAAACCGCTCATTAATTATATGACAAATAACTGGAATTTTTGCAAAATTTAGTGATGGCGTGTTTTAATGGAACGCAAAGGGATTGCATCATTTCACGCCGACTACGATCAAACCGCGTCTCCAAGAAAGCCTGGTGATTATTCTAAAGACCATGTGACGTAATACGAAGCGGGCCATTTTCCTCAGATTTAGTTTAATGAATGATCTTTAAAAGTAGTTGTCAAAGTTGCGTCCAATGTCATCCGTTAACCTAATTAAAAATGCAGATTATTTCTGCGGCCGATAAAAAGGCTCCAAAAGCGAACTCGATGTCAGTTCCTGGTTCTGCAATGCTTCCATTGTTTGAAACAATTTCTTAAATTACACGTCTTGACCATGAATAAGGTTAAAAACAGTATCAACGAAAAGAAAGAAAGCAGTTCGCTACCATGGCTGGGACCCAATAAGAGCGGCTTTCAGCGAGAAACAAGAAATCTTCAAAGTTTTCAAGGTTTGTTGTTTCCTGATTAAAGCTTCTATCTTCTTCAGTCCTTATTGACACAGCTAGGCCCTTAACATAATAATTATTTGTTTCAATACCATTGGTTTAAAGTATCTGTCAAAGAAACACTTGAATTTCTTTAATTAAAAGTTTAATTATTCAGTCCCGCTCTAATATGTCTTATTCTCGATAGGTTTCTTGACAAATAATCTAGTTTATAGTTGCATAAAAGATACAATTGAATCAATCATGTAAATTTACAGGGAAAAACGAAGTTCAAAATATGCACCCCGGGCGCTCAACTGAGGAAATGAGATAGCAAGGATTAGTATTGCTTTGATACCGGCTTTTCAGTATACGCGCGGCATAAACTGTGTTTCAATTAGATGATATTGGAATGACTTAGTTACGCTGAAGATACAAGTCGAGGGTTTGCTTTATAACACACTGCTCTTTGAAATATTAAGATACAATGGCCATTTTTGTTCTTGTTTTCGCTTATAAGTTCAAGAGCTGATGTGAACTGAGATAAAGCTTTCGAAATTTCCCTGAGTTGGTAATTTTAGCAGAGATGAATGATATTGTTATGGTTTAGCAACATAAGTGTTGCCTCGAAAAGGGAAAGTAGGTAAACAACGTTTTATAGAATTTTTTTTAGCCTTGGATCGCAGCATTTTTCTTTTTCAAGATGAGAAACAAGCACAAACCCCTGCTATCGTTTCTTTCACTGCTTGTCGAACTTCTTTGATCTTCCAGCAGTAAAGAACTGGGTTTAATGACGAATTAAGGTAGACTAGGGTAAATCCCCATACTTGTGCGAGTAACAGAGTAACGCTTACTCCTTGCGCAATCGTGAAAGCCGATACTACGGTAGTTGGAAGATAACATGCCGCCAGAGTGAGGTGAACCCACAATGCATTGAAAACTGTCTTTTTGTATCACGCCATGTTTAGTCCGGTATTTCCTGTTTGACCTCCATGTGTTTCTTGTAACTGCATTTGCAGACGCCGTATTGTAAGAAAGATTCTCGTATAAGAATAAGTTGAAACTATCATTGCAGGAAAGAAAGTGAATAACCAGAAGATGTATAAGTAGAAAAGAGGGATGATCCAAACAGAAAGAAAGCCAGTCACGCTGGTTGGAATCCAAACAAGGAAAACGGCCACACGTACTCGCTTAAGAGTAACTACCTGTCTATATCGTAATAGCCTACGAACAGGCTCCCAGCGAGGTCGGAAAAAAAAATTCGGCGAGCGAGTGGGAGTCGGAGCGTCGTGACTCCGCGAGCGAAGCGAGTGGGACGCGGGGGAGCCTGTAGACATTGTTTTCAATGTACCGTTCCGCCCCTTGGTTATTAGCCTGTTACATATCTGTCAAGGAGGTAATTAAACCTGTCAAAATTGATGGGTTTCCCCACGCTGATGAATCGGCTTTTCATAACAATCTACCCTAATAATTGATGGTAAATAAAGTAGACAGGCCAAACACGACTCTTACGAGAAAAGGAGAAAACTAGAGCCGTTAGATCGTGCTAGGCGGCAAGCTTTAAGAGGTCTACAATCAGAACTGAGCCGAACAATGGCATAAACAACACGCAACGCAGTCGACAGAATTGCGCGTAATGAGTTAAATTTAAATCCTGCGGTACTAGAACAACCAAAGGAGAAATAAACCTATACATCGCGCTCCAGGAACATAAGCTCGATCAGATAGCTGCAAGAAACATTAGAATTTCTCTAGACAAGCCTATAGCTTTCTCGAAGTAAAGCTACGAAGGAAAACGTAGGAGGGCAAATATGACACCCGTGATAAGAATCTACCTACTGTACTTGCAAACAGTTGTAATCATAGCCGGGCCCGGCGTCACAAAATAGAATGCGAGTAAGCAACACGTTCACGGTAAATGTCATATTTTGTCCCTTCAAAGCAAATACTTGGAGACTTAAAAAGCAAATCTTGCCATAGAAAATGAGCCAAAACAATACACCAACACATGGCAAATTATAGAGGTGTCAAACTCAACGAAGCAACAAGCAGATAACAGCGGAAATCACGCAGACCTATGACTTCTTAAAATTTGCCGCCTAGCACGATCTAACGACTCTAGTATAGTTTTCTCCTTATAACACAATACGAAATGCCTTTCATGAACAAGAGTGAAGCGACAAAAAGGTCGAAAGACCGAAAAATAAACGGCAAATCTACAAATGGCACAAACCGCCCGGCGTAGGAGTCGTGTTTGGGCTTTTATTTTATTTACCATCATAGACGCGGCAACCATATCAAACTTACGGTTAACATCTGCCTCTACAGATTTTCGTGACCTGTCACGCAGTCCGGGGTCAGTCAAAACCACGCTAATTTTCGAACATTTTCTTCTTTTTCGAGTATTCCGTTTGAGTCGCTATCTTTCTTACCTTTAGTTTAGGAAACTAATGTATATAGGCTTTCTATACCACTGCATTTGAAGGCGATTATTAAAATATTTCGTTCGGAATTTTACAGCTTTTGGCTAGCGATTCACGTATTTCAAGAGGCCTTCATGCCACATTCAAGCACTGGTTGAAGAGTCTGGGGATAGAACTTTAAGGCGCATGCTTAAAACTGGTCATTACCGCAAAATATGAAAAGAGGAATAAATTTGGCGCAATTTGATGTATAATACATGAGGTTTGAATATTGTTTGGGTTCGGAAAATGGGACTCAAAGTTTACGGGCTGGTGATTTTGTCCTCGCTGGCCCTTCTCGCGGTGGCGGTAGATGCGTAAGACGATTTTGGCGAAGAAACAAGTGGTCCAAACGCCGGAAAAGGGGATAACATGCCTTGGTTTAGTAACGAAATAAACAAGTAAGTAAATGTGTTAACCAAAGTGGTTTAAATCCTCCTTGGAGTCGATTCGATAGACAATCTTGCCTCTTTCTTTCCTTGGCTTCCCTGCTTATGCCAGTCCTTCATCAAACACATCCTGATCAATTCGAATTTCAACACGGGTTGTTGGATCATCCTTTTGGCCAGAATACAATTTTCTTTTTATTGCACGATACAGTTCTCCATGGACTAATTCCGTACGGCCCTCAAGAGAAGTACTAGAAGGAATACGAAGAGATTCCATCCGCTGGAAAGGAGGGTTGCTATCCTCAGTATCGTATGGCTGCCACTCGTTGTACCGTTTGCTATATATTACATAGTGAATTTTCATTCGCTTTCCGATCTTTTCCACGTCTGTCACAACGACAGGATAAAGTTTATGATCAGTTTTTTTTTTTAGATGACATTTCAAACAAAACCTCGTCCGCATACCGTTTTAGCGCTGCAGATTCTCTCTTCGCTGTGGCCGACATGTTTATTTATTTTCTACCCAGTTAAACATTACTTTCCCAGCCTTGCCCAGTGAGATATTAATGCGCAAGCGCAGTAACGAAAACTTGTGTCCGCGCTATCCTGGACGCCAGTGGAAGCAAATGTTCACCTTAAAGGGCAATAAGTTTGATATGAATTGAAAAATTAGGCTCTTCCCGAAACCAGTCTGTAGAATTCCGAAAACATCGTGCTTCTACGCCACAGTTTCCAGGCATAGCTTCTGCTCACGTTTCAAACAAGAGATGTGACGAAAATGTAGCAAAGAATTGCTCAAAGTTGCTTCAAATTCGTCGTCAGTGAACTGTGCATTGCACACGGAAGCCGTTGTTGACGGTCTCGGCAAGAATTATGCTAATTTACAAGCAGTTGTCAAGATCTGTCAATTATTTGTCTCAGAGCTGTCAACAGTCACCGATTCAACCAATCAGATCTTGATACCAGGAGCTGGTATCATGGAACGGCGGCATCAATGGAATGTCTACAGGCTCCCCTGCGCACTCCCTCCTCACCAGACCGCTCTCGGCTCGTCCCGCTCATCCAAGACTACACTCGGCTATCTCGCCCTAAACCCAACCGAACCGGGAGCCTGTTCGCAGGCTAATATCGTAACCTCAATAACAGAGCGAGAAGTCTGTCCACACTGATTGTGGTCAATGTTAATAAAGATACAACACAAAGTATCCCGTTGATACACTGAGACCATATTTGAATAACTCGACTAAGGTGCAGACGTTCGAATAAAGCTGAGAAAATAACAGCGACCGTTAGGGGCTGGCCATGCAATCACGCCAACACCGAGATCCGTGATTGCCAGAGAACGAAGCAATAGTTTTGATGCCGGATTTAGAGAAGTCTCCTTGTGAAGGGCGACTAGGATCAAACTGTTCCCAATAGTAGCTGTAATAGTAAGAACAATACATAACGATGCCATAGAAATGCAGTGAAGGGCAATGGACTCCTGATTATCGCTGCCCGAAACTGAACTGGAACAAAACAGATATCCGTCAAACATTTCTTCGCTGGTTTGGTCGCTGAAGTTTGCCATCTTTCCAAAGACGGCTCAAAAGTATTTGTTATAAGCAAAAAAGAATGAAACAAGCCGCAAATTGTAGTTGAAATCTTAATTGGTAAAGTGTTCTTGTTCCAAAGGCCTTTCAAGTCCGTCAATGTTGGTTATTAATGCTAGCCAACTGCAAAGTGTTGTAAGCCTTAGTGAACCTTCGAAAGACTTGCCGTTTAGTCTCTTTGTTATTTTACATCACAGATGTTCGTGTTGTTGATCAGTTGTATGGCACACAACTCGAATTTGTTTGTTGGAGGACGGATGTTTAATCGATCGATAAGTCTGATATCAGCTGGACACTTAGAAAAGGAGCACTCATCACCATGAGCTGTCCATCTCAATAGCGGTCCGTATTACAACATTTGAACCATTCACATAAAAATCAATTTACAGCTGCAAAATGGCAAATTTGTAAAATGCGCTGAAAGATACTAAAATGACCACCTACAATATGCAGACAAGCTTGCTGAACAATTAAAAATGTATCCACTTTCGCTAACTGAGACTACTTTATTTGAATACGTTAACACGCAAACCGAACTATGAATACATCGATTCAAATTCAATTGACGTTTTTAGCCTTACTGACCTGACTTTTTCCCTGATCGCGGCGCTAATGAATTTAAGTTACAGTTAAGGTATTAGCTTCATGCTGTCACTTTTAAATTGTATGCCTTAGTATTTATGTCTATAAAACATGTCTTTGACGCTTATTTTGGGACATGGCTTAATGGTAATGACATTTTTGCTTGTTCACTTGGTTTCTCTGGTAACCAGGTTTCACTAGTGTTGTGATATTTGAACTCGATTCTTAACTGAGGAGCCTGAAGGGGTAAACTGGGATTTGCCAACGTTTTTTTCCGGGACAATGAGACTTGGCTGGGACGCATGGACTAGGAATAGCAACCAAAAAATGGCACTTGAATTTGGGCAAAATAGAGGCTGGGATGTGGGCAAAATTTGGGCTAGAGAAAGGGATTTGTCGAAGCGACCAGTTATCAAAATCCCGAAATTGTTGTCAGTAAAATGTTGTAAATACAACCCTATTAATCGGTCACCTCTATTAAGCGACCGCGGCTACCTTTTGGTCATCCCAGCAGTTAAAAGGTGACGACAGATCCCGGGCGACAGATAAGAGTCCGAAATAGAAAGTGAGTGAAAAAGCAATGATTCATTCTAATCATTGTCTTTATGTGATTCCATGTCACCTTAGAGTATGTTTGTATTTTGATAAATTGAGTTTTGTACTAAAGCATCATTCTTATTCGTCACGAACCTCTATTAAGCAGTCACCAACTCCCATTTCCCCGAGGGTGGCCGCTCAACTGAAGTTTTGATGAAACCGGGCGCAAAACATGATCAGTGCTTAAACGATTCAAAACAACTTTTGAAGACAGACACCACCTTGCCAATGCAGGATACATAGATGGTACGGAAATTTTTACCAGACTTACTGATCTGTCCTTAGGACATACTACCGTTGGAAGCTCTTGCGAAAATAAAATAACAAATCCACATTCGGGCCGTAAAAATACTGAAAAAAAAAAAAACAAAAGAAAGAGACTATGGGAGACTAATGTTTCTTTTTCGGTCCATTCACCTGCATCTTTTGTTTCCATGATATTGCTTAAATGGTTATTCTTATGTGGCTTTGATCACATCTATATTCTAATTCCACAGTCACTAAACGACAAAAAGAAATTTGAAAATCAATTTAAGAGATGTAGCTATGACAACATCGTGTAAAACTGTGACGTTAAAGGAAAAGACCGGAAAATAAAATCACGCAGTTGATCATGTGCTAGAGAGTGCCACATCAAGTAGAAAGTGAAAGAGCCAAGTATCACTCTACCACAAAAATCGAAAACAGAAATCAGCTACTTGCCGAATGTATTTTAAAACATTATTTTTAAGTCAACATGAATAATACTGAATATGACAACCATTTGAGCACAGCAGCAAAGACAGTTTTATCAACTTGGTATGGTCTCACAGGTTTGGTGGCCATTATTGGAAACGGAGTTGTGTTGTGGCTGATCATCACTAAAAGGTCGCTGAGAACAATTTCGAACTTGTTCCTGTCTTCTTTGGCAGCTGCGGACTTGTTAGTAGGATTTGTTATACAGCCCGTGTGGATATCTGTTAGATACACAGCTTACAATGTAGATCGCGTACAAACCTACGGCAAAGCAATCGACTATCTTTGGATCCATACAACAGTCGCCACTACGTTTAACTTGTGCTGTGTTACCCTGGACAGGCATATCGCCATCTTTCATCCTCTCCGCTATGAAGGTATTCTCAGCCGCACAAGATGTTACGTGTTGATAGCCACAGTTTGGTTTATGTCCTTGGTTCTCCCCTGCTCGAGGATCTTGGTGGAGGATGTAATAGGTTTACCAGCATTGTATATTTCTTTTACAATCATAACGGTATTGATACCGATGATTATCATTATACTGTGCTCTATTAGGATTTTAAAAGCTGCTTCAGTGCAGTCCAAGCGAATATCTCTCAGTACTGTAAAGAATCATCAAGACGCTGTGAAAAGAAGAAAGAAGAACTTCAAGGCTGCCAAGACAATCAGCATTGTGGTTGGGCTGTTTGTCGTTTGTTGGTTGCCGAGTCTAATTAGTTCTCTTGTGCATCATTTTAGCGGGAGGTTTACCTTCACCAAGTTGTGGGCACCCGTCGAAGCGGCCGCATTTACATCATCGGCTATAAACCCCTGGGTGTATTGCCTGCGAAACGAAGAATTTAATGAAGCTTTAACTCGCACTTTCCGATCTCATAAAAAACGAAATTCAAAGCAAAATGGTCTTCATCGTTCAGGTGATAGTTCAACGAACAGTTAGCTGAGTTAAAATGGTACATTTATTATCTACCTGTTTGAATTTGCCATGTTTATTGTAGTTATACAGAAAAGCCCGAAAACTAGTCAATGGTAGTTTCGTCTTACTGTCCAATAAATTCTAGATCCTGTAAAACAGCTGGAAAATTAGAACTGAAAACAAAGCTAGCTGTCGTATTTTTATCAAAGAAAAGTAATTAGATATTCAACCTTGTAGCCACAATCTGACAGCGAAAGGCGTTGACGGAACTGAGAAGTATATTGCTTGTGGAAAATTCAGAGAATCACGACAAATAATTTACCACAGAGAAACAAAAAAAGCAGGTTTACGACTTGGTTCAAGACTGCTTTACAAATAGTTTAAAATACTTAGAAAAATATTACGATGAAATTCGTTCAGTAGTGAATGTCATTTTTAAACAATGCAAATAGGATATATCCGTAGTAAATAGTCTATATCCGAAGTAAATTTTGCATGCGCACGTACTCGTAAAAACGTGTCGTCACCAGTCCACTGACTACACAGAGTACATGCCGACACGTTTTGCTCATTCAACCCTAGCTGTTGTGCTGCATCAGAGCGAGCTTTTTAATTGCTTGAAAACTCATTTCTTATGAATAACCAAATGAGAACAGTGAATAAACGTCAAGGCGAAATATTTGGAGCCTAACAGTGAGATTTTCTGACTATCGAACATTATGCACTTGTCACTGAAGTCCGCTATTATGACCGCGAAAACAACGACTGTGCGAACGCTTTACGACCACGCCTTTTTAAATAGTGTGATGTTTCCACAACTCTTCTGATATTTTTCTCATGATGCTCGACACTTTCTATCTGTCAAGTTTTTTTTCCCTAGTGTTCAAAAAACTATGTTTCGACCTACCGCAAAATGTGACGTGGACCGATGAATAACGCGCGTGATTATCTCGAGTACAGGCATAAATGGGATAAGATTGATCCATCACATCGGTTGAAACGAGAACGGTGACCTATCATTTTTATTTTTTTTTCGAAACAGTGTTTGGTAGAGAACATTCAGGGAAAGTTTAAAGTCATCGGCAACTTTTATTTCTGAGAAATCACTTTAACTCACCTTCAGAGCCCGCTATTTTGAACAATGGACCATGTGCTTCGGACTAGAGTCTAGTCCCCGTCTAAAATATAAATTCCCTAAAGTGAACTATTTCCCCACCCCCTGGGGGCTGGTAAGTCATCAAAGCACCTGCAAATCCCCACGTATGCCCCACATCTCCCGGGGTAGGGGAATGTCTAGTGACAAGTGCATTAGTATAACTTTGAGCGTAATGCGGAAAATCCCAAGTGGGAATCAGGCCAGATGTCTAACGCTATCTCTCGGCTAAACTGCTTATTTTTAATGGCCTTTTTTTTTCTCAGTTAAGTTGAGAGACAAGCCCAAAACTGCCGCATGTCTCCTTTACTGATTTGATCTTCTAGCAATAAAAAACAGGATTCAGTGAGGAATTGAGGTAAACTAAACTTACTGCCATAGCCTCGGCCAGAAAAAGAGACGGGCTCATTCCCTCAACAGCCGATACAGTCATTACTACAGCGAAAGGAAGATAACATAATGCTAGATTGAGGTGAACCCACAATGCATTGATAACTGTCTTTTTATATCGCGCCATATTTGGGGAAATACATCCTCTCTCTGATTTCCAAGATTATCTTGCACTTATGTTTGTTGTCGTCGAATAGTGTAAAAGATTCTTGCGTAAGAATAAGGAGAAGTTACAACTTCTAGCATTACTACTAATACAGCACTTGTGATAAAGTAGGCAGTCATATCCGACACCGAGAGAGAACTGAACGCGCTTCCTTTTTAACCAGAAGAGAGGGCCTGGATGGGGTTAACTGACAACTGAGAAATGGCCAAAATTTTAACCAACAACTGACAAATAGCCTAAAATTTAAATGACAACTGACATTTGTAGAGAATTTTACTGACAACTGACAAAAGATCTTATTGCCCTAAATATCCTTCAAAACCCGTTGTAAATAACAATGTTTTACTCTTTCCATCAAACAAATGCACGTTTTATATTTAATCTTAACAGCAGGACGCTTGAGTGTCATATTTCGTTAATAATTTACTATATGACCCATGTACTTCAGGGTCATTTCACCTATGATCTCACGTCGAAAAATACAAACTCACGCTGAGCAGTCCCTAAGACGCGCCAGCTTACATGGTGGCTCCCAATGCTTTTACCGCGTTAATTCGGATATGGCATTGGAAAGACATAGAAGCCGTATTCCGATAAATCAAAAAGCACCTTATTCAATTCCTTGGTCTGACGGAAATAATACAATGCACCTGCTCTTCTTCTAACCTCGTGTACATGATACAAGGCACCAAATGCAGGATCCAATATATAGGGGAAACTAAATGTCGCCTTAGCGATAGATTTGGAGAACACCGACGCGCAGTAGCGAAAGCCATCACACAACGTGACATCGATCAACCCACCGCCGTTTCTGATCATTTCACTCTCCCTGGCCATTCACTCAACAACTTAGAACTGATTCCTCTTGAACTTATTAATTCAAATAGAGACGCTATCCGAAAGGCTAGAGAGGCATTTTTAATCTACAAGGGCAAGACACTTGAACCCTCTGGGATGAACAGACGTGACGAAATTTAATCCGTTTATATTTCTACATTATTATAACCAACTTGTAACCGTCACTTTTACTATTTTTCTATTTTTATCAACCTATTATGTCACAAATCTTCCTTGTATCATTTTACAATATTGTAACCGTTTGTTTCCATTTTTAGTTAGCTTCAGTGTAGGCCCTGAAGAAGGTTAGTTCTGCCTAACCGAAATATTGGGCATTAAAATTTACCTTAGCTGTTCGATCAGCCTTTCATTTAGATTTATGTCGAATTTATCATTTTTTGTCTTAATCAGGGTATCGATTTATCAATTTTTGTCTTAAATGGGACATCTTTTCTTGGACGATAAACAGCAAAATTTTTACAAGCTCTTGTAAATTAATATTGACTTCCGTTGACTTTGGCATTGATACCAGGCACACTAAGTTTCCATTGATTACACAACAAGAAAGCCACACAATTTGTAACCGCAACTTTTAATCTATGTCTTAAACAGGGTCTCAAAAATCGGAATTCTGTCTTAAACAGGGTAAAAAATCAGTGATATTTGTCTTAAACAGGGTCAGGGTATGAGGGGCCGGGCCGCATCTCCCCACCCAGGGATGTATCGAGTACCCCTCCGGGGGTGTCCGTGGGGAAAGGCAAATATATTCTTTTCTACGCCCGCTTTGCGGCCACTGTCACCCTCCGCCCTCGCTCTCGCGCGCTCGAAGAAAATAACTCTTTGCAAAAAATTACCGTCTGCAATGAATTCAACTCCAAATTTGATAAATGATAATATGTTTCAGTGTCCGCGTTGGAATGAGGTGTTGTGTATAGTTTACACTTAAACAAAGCGAGGTCGTAATATTTTCTAATTGTTTCTGTCTCTGTGTGTAAATATCTTAAGGTTGGAGATCAGTGTATTCATTTAGACGAAAAATGTTTTGTGTTTTTGACTGATGCTACCTTCATAAACACTCAGTAATAAGTTAGAGCACGTGGATATGATGTCCAGAAATCATCTTAAGTGTAGAAACTTGTGTCATTAACAGAATACTATTTTCTTATGTAAACACACGCGAACTATTTGTAAGCTTATCAAACTGAAAATTAAAGAGATAATTGTCGATTGAAGACGCACTTTTACTTCAAACATTATTATGAAAATCGATTTCTATATTTCTGTTCTGACGTTATAAAATTCAAATTAAATTGTCAAGTCTACTGATTGAAAACAAGCTTGTGCTTTCTCTTAAAGCGCAAATTTTCCAGCTCGGACTTTCCTAATTAATATCCCAACCCCGTAAATAAAAGAAAGGTGTTATCCGATAACACCTTCAGGCTGAATTTAATTTCGAGAAATGAAACAATGTTAATTCTAAACAGTAAGCGTGCAGCTGTATGTACTTAAGCCCTTAGCAGCGAATTTGAACTCACAACTCGATGGCCTTTGTTATCGTATGGTATTAAAGTCTTTGTTTTATATCTGAGCGAATTCGTTAAATGGTGACCGCTAGAGTTTTCGCTTGAGAACGGGCGCAAGCCATTGAGACCGCTTAAAATGCAGGGGGCCTGCCGTCAAGGCTTGCATTTCCAAGCAGCCCAGGGACAGTTCTAACAGTGGGTGGGTGGCTCTGAGTTGTGTGTCAAAAGCACAGGCCTGGGAGGGTTGTTGTTCTGAGACTTTGACTGCAGTTGGAGTATGTGGCCTCGTTAAGTCAGACTTACGGTGTGGGATGCCTTGGCAATTTTTCCTGGACTAGTGTGGGCCTGAATGATAGTTTGCTTTTGATCACCAATTAGAGTGAGCCCACAGTATGCAGTGGGTGGGTGATTGGCAGTTGTGTGACCAAAGCAAAGGTGTGGGGAGGGAAGGCTTTTGTACTTAATGTCGGCAGCAGAATTTGCCTGTTTTCACTATTTCTGCAGCCACCTTTTGACAAATCCAGTTAGATATATAAAGCAAATGACGGAGCCTAAGCCGTGTATTACACTGTGATAAAATACTCCGGTCATTGAGAACACTCGAGAAATGAAGAAAACACTCGCCTGCAGCTTGTGTTTTCTACATTTCCCTCGTGTTCTCAAATGACCATCGTGTTTTATCACAGTGTAATGCACGGCTTAGGCGTCTTTATTTGTAAAATATTTCGAGCGCAGGCAATTATTTTTGAAACTGATTATGGAAAGGGAAAAACTAAAGCAGAACAACTGGGCTCACACGATAAAAGTAGCAAGACATGTGGTTTAGTTGTGAAGTGTTCTTCTTTAGTCATGATGCTTGGGGCACTAGTACTCTTATTAGCTCACAGCAAGGAGGTTCAGAACTGATTGTTCTTCATTTCTAAAATGCTCAGTTTGAAAGGAATCAACAGGAAGGTTTTGTTACAAAAGCAATAGTCCAATTTCAATACAAGTAATTCTAACAACAAAGGAAACAGCATCGAGGATGAAGGATGAAAAATTGACTTCTCTTGTTTTATTCCTCCAAGCCTCGGAGCCAAGATACAAATTTAATTTGTCCAAAATTAGTCTATTCATTTCTGTTTGCAAGATCAGGCAGATGGATTGTGAACTAAATTCATTGCTCATTTGTTAGCCGTCTTATCTCTTTCATTAGCTTAATATCTAAAAAGCGATTAAAGGCGACGTCCAGAATCCAGGGGCTGCATACCGTAGAGAGTTGAATTTAAAAAGAATTTCATTTCAAATTCTTCATTTGAACTTGAAAGAAGATTTTCAAATTCAGCCAGACTATGGATACATTGCATAAAGGTTTCAGTCGTAAGACATATTTCCATCTTTTCAAGTCCAGGTATGTATGGGCTCCAAAATGTCCCGAGAAACTCCAGAAAACGTTTTGTTACGACTAACTCTATAAATTTTCAGCGAACTCGATATTAATTTTACTTTATTCATTTTCCCTCGATAATTTACGAGAACTCGTATGCTTTCAGAAACTACTTAACACTCACATCAAACTATCCAATGCATTCAATCAACACTGAAGGTGAACAATGTAAATATTATTGGAATATTCAAAGAATCACGATTAATAACTTACGATCAAGGAAAAAACGAAACAAAAACCTTCACAACATGGTTCAAGATCGCTTTGTACTGTATTTGGAGATACTAAATAACAACTGTATTTCGATTAAAGGCGGTAAGAAATTAATCAATCATTTATCAAAAATGTAAACAGGATGTCGTTCTACAACCCTAATTAAATAGACCATTTCCCAGTTGCCTTTTGCCTCTGTATCAAAACGAGTCTTGGTGCAAAACCATTCATATGAAAATGAGATCCCCCTATAGGGTTTTTTTTTCATGCAAATTTAACATATTTTGATGAGAAGGTTTTAACACGAGGACTCGTTTTGAAACAGAGGCACAAGGGAACTCGGTAATGGCCAATTCACAATAACTACGTAATAAATTCTACATCCGCAAGTACATGTAATTAAGTGTCGTCCCAGTCCCCTGACTATATAGTACACACAGCACGTACCGACAGGTTTTGCTAATTAAACTCTGTTGTGCAGCATCAGAGCGAACTATTATCATACTAGAAAACATCATTTCGTGTAAATCAACAGGGAAGAAAAAGTGGACGATTATGATTGTAGCGTTGCGCATTCGTCAATTTGTATAACAAGCGTTAAGGGTGAATATTTGCTTGCTTTAGGGCATGTTGTAGTATGATGACGCCTTTCGAGCATAATAGTGAGATGTTTTTTAGTATCAAATATTAGCATAATAATGAAACATTTGAGCAGAATTTACAAAGCCCAAGGTGGTAATTAGCCAAAATATTTAGCCTACGTTTCTGCTACACTACTTTTTTCACCGGAGACAAGCCCAAAACTGTCTTAATGTCTCTTTTACTGCTTGTCGAACCTCTTTGATCTTCCAGCAATAAAGAACAGGATTCAGTGAGGAATTGAGGTAAATTAAATTTACTGCCACAAACTCAGCCAGAAAAAGAGACGAGCTCAATCCCTGAACAGCAGATACAGTCATTACTACGGCAAAAGGAAGATAACATGTTGCTAGGTTGAGGTGAACCCACAGTGCATTGATTACTGTTTTTTTATATCGCGCCATATTTGGGGAAATACTTCCTCTCTCACTTCCAAGATTATCTTGTACTTGTGTTTGTTGACGTCGAATAGTGTGGAAAATTCTTGCGTAAGAATAAGTGGAAATTACAACCTCTAACATTACTAATACAGCACTTGAGATAAAGTAGGCAGTCATATCCCAAACATAGAAAACACCGACCGCGCTGCTTTTTAACCAGAAGAAGAAGATGACCACACGAACGCGCTTTACAGTGACAACTTGTCGATATCGTAACCCCAACAACAGAGCAAGAAGTCTGTCCACACCTATAGCGGTCAGTGTCGCCAAAGATACGCCAGAAGATATCGTGGTTGTAACATACGCCAAGTAATTAGCCACTCGACAAAGTTTCCAGTTTTCGTTTATAGCGGACAGCAATAAGGTGATAGCTGCCGGCTGCCCGATCACGCCAACACTAAGATCGGTGACTGTCAGACAACGAAGTAGTAGTCTTGATGGCGGGTGAAGAGACTTGTCCTTGTGAAGGGCGAACAGGATCAAACTGTTCCCAAGAGTAGCTGTTATGGTTAGAATAACACAGAAAAACACAGTAAATGTGTAAAAGTGAATCAGATAATTTTCGCCGTCCCAACGTCGACTGCAAAACAGGATTCGTGTTGTTTCGCTGTGGAAGTTCGACATTATTTGCAATATTTCGAGACGGTTCTTGAGTTCTTGCTTTGAAGGTGCGCGTGTGTTGGCTTCAAAATGTGAACCTTTATTCCCTCAGTCGCTCAATTTATTTTGTTTTGGAATAGAAGATGTCAAAAATTGAATGCTCTTATTGAAAAAATATGTTTCGGAGTCCGCGTTGGGCTCAGGTTTTGTGTATAGTTTACACTTTAACAAAGCGAGGTCATGATATTTTCTAATTGTTTTTACCTTTGTGTGTTTGTCTTATTTAACCAGGTCAAAATATCTCAACGTTGGAGATCAGTGTATTGTTTTAGAAGGGAAATGGTTTCTTTTTTTGACTGATGCTGCTTTCATGAACGCTCAGTAATAAGTTAGAACATGTTTATCTGATGTCCAGAAATAATCTTAAACGTCTGTCATTTAACAGAATACTATCCTCTTATGTAAACACACGCGAACTATTTGTAAGGTCATCAAGCTGACAATTAAAGCAATAATTGTCGACTGAAGACGCACTTTTACTTTTTAAAAATTGTTTTGAGAAACTCGATTTATATGTTTTTGTTCTGACGTTTTAAAATTCAGATTAAATTGTCATGTCTACTGATTGAAAACAATCTTGTTCCTTTTCTTAAAGTGCAATTTTCTGTATCAGGCTTTCTTAATTAATGATCGCAACCCCGTAAATAAAAGAAAGGTGTTATCTGAATTTAATTCCGAGAATTGAAACAATGTTAATTCACGCGAAACAATAATCTTGCAGCTGTATGTACTTAAGTCCTTAACAGCGAATTTGAACTCATAATTCGATCTCCTTTGTTATCGTATGGTCTTAAAGTCCTTTTGTTTATATGTAGTACCATATCAATGAATATTTGGAGCGCAGGCAATATATTTTTGAGACTGATTATGGGAAGAGTAAAACTAAAGCAGAACAACGTCACACGATGAAAGCAGCAAAAAAGGTGGTTTGGTTGTGAAGAGTTTTCCTTTAGTCATCATGCTTGGGGAACTCTTATTAGCTAACAGTGAGTTTCGTTCCCTAGGCGAAACAAAACCCACGGTTGCCCGCGGGGCCAGTCATTGAGTGTTTTGTTATACCTCCCAACTCAAAACTATAGAAAATTGCGAAGAAATGGTTTACTTTACGCCGGCTGGCTCATAAATTTACCGCGGTTTTAAGGACGCGATCACTCGAAAGTTCATGGTGTTTCCCTTGGGAGTTGTTCGCCCTTATTGACACACGGCACGTGACACGGTTTCCTCCAATCGGAAATCGTATTTGAGTAGGGAGGTATAACAAAACTGATTGTTTTTCACTTCTCAAAATGTTCAGTTTGAAAGGAATTAACGAGGAATGTTTTGGTAAGGTAATGAAAACTTTATTTGATAAGTGGGTTAAGAGTGTTTGGCAGCCGAAGGGCTGATGTGGACCTACTATACTCAATCAAAAATTTACAAACACGAAGAATATTAACAAAAGAATAAAAGCTATGTACAGGGAGAAATCAATATTTAACAATTATTCTTTGAAATCGAGGTGAATAGTGGCAGAAGATTTACCGAGCCGCGAAGCGGCGAGGTAAATATTCTGCCACTATTCACCGAGATTGAGAAGAATAATTGTTTTAGTATATACACAGGAAGTGATCTCAACAACATTTCAGAAGGAAACCATTAAAAATCCATTTAATTGGCCTCTCAATTCATGCTCGGAAAACGTGCAAGCTGTACAAGCATGCGCGGATTCGCGAAACTATTTACAGAAGCTTTGAACATGGAAAATCTATAGTTAATCTTCGAAAAAACCTCGTGACAGTCTAGAGTAATGGTCCTTAAACACCGTTCAAACCAGTGTGAATCAAAAGTATGCTTTATTCAAAAGTATGCTCTATTTTTGTTTGGCTTACGCATTATTCACTCGGTAGGGGGTGAATAATGCTCATTAGCCAGAGATAGCGAACCAATCAGATTGCTTAAAACACCAAGATCACTGAGTGTGTATATACTAAATATATATATACATACAAAAACTTAAGATTTACCTGAGCCTAATTGTTATAAAAGATATTCATTTCTGCCAGCAATATCAGGCAAATGGATTGTGAACCCAAGTCAAAGAGAAATTGAGAAACGGAAAGGGCAAATTCAGTGTGCATTTGTGATAAATTATGTCTTATCTCTTTTACTTCATTAGTAAACTGAAGAACTCGAGTAATGTTAAGTCGGTTTTTCTAATCAGTTCTCGACGTGTTCCAATTCACTGTAAAAATCAGGCGCATTTCAGTCATTTGATAATGATTTGTTTTCGTCGATGTTATTTATCCATGCACTGGTCCCCTTTAGCTGAATGTCAATGATGATGGACGAGTTAGTTTCGAGAGACGCTAATGGTGAAAACACCATGGTGACGCCAGGAGCCCATTACTGGCTCGAAAGGGTTTTTCGTTGCTATATTGCTTGTGAAACGATGGAAGATTACAAAAAAAGGATGTTTAATGGTGTGGGCAAACTATATGTCTCCTTGCAACTCTATTGTTGGGCTATACTTTAAGGGTACTTGTGACGTCATATCAGTTACCATGGCAACGCAAGAGGTCCACAAAAGGGTTCTCTAAATTTCAATTTTTGTAAATTATCTGAGAAACTAATTCGGTGACCTACCATTTTTATCTCTTTGTTGGAAAGTTCCCTAAATTCTTTAACTTTTCAGACAGTATGGAAAAATTTTATCCAGTAGAATTAAATATTTTTAAAGAAAACGTGTTTTATGGCTTACAGAAAATTCCACTAGATAATTTTCCCCGAAACTTTTATATCTGAAGTGCCATCGCGAATGGTGCGTGTATGCAAAAAATCAAGATAGGTCACCGAGCGAACTTTCGAGCTAAAAACAAATGTTTTCCGCAGATTTTATTTCCGGTTCGCGCGATTTTACGCAGCATTAACTTCCGGTGTGCTGATTTTAATACTGATTCAGCTGACGGGTGCATCTTAGTTATGGTGTGTGTAGATTGCGCGCGCCCTACTGCGCATATTTTTTACGCGTGATTAGCGCGCGCGCATTAGAAAATGGTGGCTTTTTCTTCACGGCTGGATCTCGTCAAAGAGGTAAATCGTCATTTTCTCGAGAACGACTATGGTCACCTATCATTTTTTTCTGTTGTTTTGAATTGAGTAATAAATTTCTCTATGTAAAATAAATATGGGCCAATTCTCAGTGTTGAGCAAAAAACAATTGTCGAAAACATGAATTTAGCAAGCAATCGTGACTATAATCATGGTGCTTTTATAAGGATTTGTATGGTATAAACAAGGTGCTGTTGCTCCTAAACGAAGATGGGGACCCCTCATTTTTATGTCCAAATTTAAGTTCCTATAGTACTAACAATCAATTGGCAAAGTTTGAGAAAAATCTCAGTTTAGGTTCTATTTCAGTGGAATGACCTTAAATCATTTTACCGCAAGATCAACAGCAGATTCAAGGCCAGACCAACATAGTATCCAGAATTCATGGGCTGTCCATTGTAGAGAGTTATATTTGAAAAGAAACATTTACAAATTCAGACTATGGATACATGAGTAAAGTTTCAGTTATAAAACTCAATTCGTCCTTTAGATCCAGGTGTGTGTCTCTCACTGAAACGTTCGAGAACTTTATATGGGCTCGAAAGTGACCCGAGAACCTCCACAAAATTTTTGTCAAGACATTTTAAAATTTCACGTTACGTTCCCCCATTAACTTGTGGGAACTTGCAAACTTCTCGAAACTATTAATTACTTACATCAAACTCAGTGTATTGAATCAACAATGAAGGTGAGCAATGTAAAATTCTACACATTACTGGAACTCTGGCGGTAGCCTCGCAGCTCCTACTAGCTCTAAGTTTCATTGGCGAGGATAGAGTCGCAGCCCTTTTGTTTTAGGGCTCGGGTCCATTGTTTCTGTTGTTTGTTCTTTTGTTAAACTTCAAGGGTGGTCTCCAATCAGGTGAGACCTTGTAAGAGCTGCGAGGTGACCCAACTCTGGAACTCTGTGAGGGATTGAGTTTCTTTAGCGAGTCATAAAAAAAGTTTTGAAGTCTTTGGTGCGTAGGTAAGAAATTACACCTTAAAGCGATTTCAGTTGTAATTTCTAAACATTTTGGGGGATTTTTGAGAGATGCAGACCGGATTTTTTTTAAGTCAGTCAGTCTGGCAAAAACAGCACATAATTAACATGTCGCTGACTCAATTGATCAAGTGTTTTTTTAGCCATCTACTTAGTATGTTTAGTTTCAGCTTTAGCCCACTTTTAAAAATATTTGCTTTCTTATATTTATGTTTTCTTGATGATAGTGTCATGATGATTCCGAAATGTCTAACATTATAGCTTTCAGTAGCTTTTGTATTTCAGACCTGAGCTCAAAATAATTTCCCCATTTCATACCACGGAAATTAGTACATTGCTCTAACATATTACCTGAGCTAACCAGATATGGCTTCCATTTGCGTAAACTAACAAGACGATATAATATAAATATGAGAGTAAAATTTAACCCCCTTTTAGCTGAACAACCGTGCGCAGAAGAATAACTAATTGACGATCTTTTCTCCTGTGCGTCGTTAGCCTGCCGAACAGGCGTAATTTTTTGCGTATTTCTGGCAAGCAGAGGCGAAAGCGAGGCGAGCGCGAAGCGCGAGTTGCGTCCGAGGGGAGGATCGCTGGAAATTTAACCCGGTGAATAACCGGCGGTATGAAGTGTCCACATTACAGGCTGCTTGCTTTTTGTTTAGTCTAGTTGCTCTTCTTGTGCATTGCGAGTTGGAATTTTTATGTTTGTTTAATTCCAGTTTTTTAATAACTTACGGTAAAGAAAACAAAAATTTTATGGCATGGTTCAAGAGCGCTTTACAAACATGTTAACGTACTAAATAACAACTAGGGATGATAAGGTTTTCCAAAATGTAAACAGGATATTCTACATCTGTAATCCGTGATAAATTACAGCACATGCAACATGCCGACAGATTTTGTTAATTCAACCCTTGTGGTGCACTACAGCGAGTTATTTTCATTACTAAACTGACTCATTTCGTTTAAATAACCAAGCAAGAGCAAATGAGTATTACACTGAAGCGTCGCTCATGCTTCAATCAGTGTAACAAGCGTTAAGGGTAAATTAGCTATTTCTGTGAGCATAATGGAGCATAACGAGGCCCTTCGAGCATAACGGTTACATTTTTTGTTTATCGAGCATAAGTACAATAGAGAAAACTTTGAGCATTATGTGCAAAACCCTAAGTGGGAATCGGGCAAGATATTTACTGCTAGGTTTTTGCTAAACTACTTCTTTCCACCCGGTTTTCCGGAGAAAAAGCACAAAACTGTCTTAATAGAGAGTTTAAGCATGACGTTTACGGCAGACGGCGAACGGCAAAGGTCACCTCTGATTTTCTATTCTTTTCTTGTAATCCTTAAATAAATCATACAAAAATAGACGAGTGTCTATTACTATTTACTGCAAATACAAATATTTTGATTTTACTGTACAGAGAACTGAAGACAGACGGCAAAAGTTTCATTTTTGCCGTTTGCCGTAAACGTCATGCTTAACCTCTCTAATGTCTCCTTTACTGCTTGTCGAACCTCTATGATCTTCCAGCAATAAAGAACAGGATTCAGTGAGGAATTGAGGTAAACTAAACTTACTGCCACAAACTCGGCCAGAAAAAAAGACGGACTTAATCCTTTTGTAGCCGCTACAGTCATTACTACAGCGAAAGGAAGATAACATATTGCCAGCGTGAGGTGAACCCACAATGCGTTGAAAACAGTTTATATCGTGCCATTTTTGGCTAAATGCTTCCTCTCTGACCTCTAAAATTAGATTTTACTTGCTTTTGTAGACGTCGAAAAGTGTGAAAGATTCTTGCATATAAGAATAAGTTGAAAATATGACCTGTAACATTACTAATACAGCACTTGTGATAAAGTAGGCAGTCATATCCCCAACACAAAGAATACCGACCGCGCTGCTTTTTAACCAGAAGAGGAAGATGACCACACGAACGCGCTTTACAGTGACAACTTGTCGATATCGTAACCCCAACAACAGAGCAGGAAGTCTGTCCACACTTGTAGCGGTCAGTGTTGTCAAAGATACGCTAGAAGATATCGTGGTTGTAACATACGCCAAGTATTTAGCCACCTCACAAAGTTTCCAGTTTTCGTTTACAGCGGACAAAATTCGAGTGATAGCTGTCGGCTGCCCGATCACGCCAGCATAAAGATCGGTGACTGTCAGGCACCGAAGCAATAGTTTTGATGGCGGGTGAAGAGACTGCTTGTCCTTGTGAAGGGCGAACAGGATCAAACTGTTCCCAAGAGTAGCTGTTATGGTTAGAATAACTCAGAAAAACACAACAGATGAGTAAACATGAAGTAGATAATTTTCGCAGTCCTAGTGTCGACTACAAAAGACCATTGGGATGGATTCTCTGCTGACGTTTGACATGATTTGCATTATTCCGAAGACAGATCTTGCTGTGAAATTGGGCGACAGTTCTTGTTGTGAAGAAACCTTTATATTTTGGAGCCAATACAGAGGGCCTGTATCGGCCTTAATTAGAGAAAAATGTTCCGGTCTGCTTTAGGCCTAGGTGTAGTTCGTTAAAATTTTACAGCCGGTTTAACAAAGCGAGGTCATAATATTTTCGTCAAATTCTGAATTGTTTTGTCTCTGTGCGGTTATCCTATTCAAAACCTCTTTAGGTTGGAGATTGTATTCTTTCAGACGTGTATTTACTCAAATGAACATTGTAACCTAAACTGATGTTACTTTCATGCGCACCGAGCCGTTTTATAATATAGATCGAACCATGCTCGCGCCCTGATTGGTCGAAACCAATGTTTTATCAGAGTATAAAACATAGAAAAGGGAGTTTTATTGTTTTTCACCACATTAGTAAAAACACTCGCCTGCCGCTCGTTTTTTTCTACATTTCCTTCGTGTTCTCAAATGTTTGTCGTTTTTTACTACGGTGTAATACACGGCTTAGGCTTCTTTTGTGAAATATATATGAAATAATTCATATTTTGTACTGCGGTTGTATATGAAGTGAAGAGTGATCATCGCAGTAAATTTTCCAATTTAAGCAACTGGAAAGAAGAAGCCTGAAAAAATCAGGGCTTCAACGGGATTCGAACCCGTGACCTCCGCGATACCGGTGCGATGCTCTACCAACTGAGCTATGAAGCCACACATTGGGAGCGAGGTCAATTTATTGAGTTCATATTTTCCCGTGCAGTGAAGTGATGTGAAATATATATGAAATAATTCATATTTTGTACTGCGGTTGTATATGAAGTGAAGAGTGATCATCGCAGTAAATTTTCCAATTTAAGCAACTGGAAAGAAGGTGTAGTGTATGTCTATTTAAAGTTTACCTTTAAACAAAGCGAAGTCATGATATTTTTGTCAGCTTCGTAATTGCGTTACCTCTAGACATGTCTAGAAAAGTACTGACAAAGAAAACATAATACAAATAATAGCACAAAGCCTAGCGGGGCCGAGCAAACAATTGAAACAAATAACTCAAATTGAACATTATGTACGTTGTTAAGAAAATTAATAGGCCATTTCCGAATTACCTTTAGCCTCTTTTTCAAACCGAGTCTTGGTGCTCATCCATTCATATGAAAAAGAGTTTAATTTACTTGTGAATAAAAAGCCATTTTCATATGAAAGGATGAGCACCAAGACTCGGTTTGAAAAAGAGGCTAAAGTTAATATTGGCCTGAGGCAAACCAGTTGGCCTAGCATTTGAACTCGGCCTACCGCACATAACCAGGTAAAACTCTAACCCGGCTGGAACTGCTGAATTGGGAGTCTGACGCGCTGACCTTTCGGCTACGTTGCCTCTCTGTGCTTTTCTTATTTAATCAGTCAAGGTTGGAGATTGTATTCTTTTGGAAGTATCTTTACTCAAATTCAGGGAAACGTTGTTACTTCGACTGCTGTACCTTTCATACATCATGTGCTGCGTACCATTACGTTTTGTATTGGCTTCAAAATGTGGAGTTTATTTACTGCGAAAACTGTGAAATTTTACGCGCAAGCGGCGTCTTGTAGTGGCTTTAAAATGTGAAGCTTTGTTCCCTGAGTCTCTCAATTTATAGACTGCTGGCAGAGGTTATGAGGCGGAACGCCTTAGCGTAAAGGCCCGTTTACACAGCCGATTTTTGTCGCGGCAACTCGATGCAATTTTTGTCGCGCTGAAGTTGCAACTAGTTTCAAGCATGTTCGAAACCCCTGCGATATCGCGGCGACAAATTGCACTGAAAATCCCAACTGGTTTACACGTGCGATTTTGGAGTTGCAAATTAAGCGCGACAAAAATTGCATCAAGTTGCCGCGACAAAAATCGCCTGTGTAAACGGGCTTTAAAGAGGCAAACACTCGTCTAAGTGACCCTTAGAGAGGAAAGCCGGCTGCCAGCAGTCTTCTGATATTTTGTTTTGCAGCAGAAGATATTCTGTGATATGCTCCTGTGAGTTAGCTCACGGATAAATTGGATAATGGAGAAAAGGTAGTTGAATACAAAAGTGAAGAGGAATTGGTGGATTTGGAAGTATTGAAAGTTATTTGCATCGTTGAAGAATATCCATAAAAGGACATTTTGAAAGTGGTTGTTATCCGTACCCGGAGGAGCATGTCAAAACTAAAGCATGAGATGCGAGACAGTGACTTGTGTTGTAGCCTGTTTTCCTCTAAGTCTTTTGATATCATCCTTGGTATGTGACAAATAGTTAGAGCATCGGTAAGGATCTTGATAATTAACTTCTGATTCCTGTCACTTGGTTGTTACTGCCGTTTTTCTCCTGGTTGCATGCATATCCCCCATAGTACAACTTGCTTCACCTGCAATACGCAACAAAGACAATGGGAACCACAGATACTTGTTATGAAAGTGTTTATGTTTATGTTTATCTTCGCATAATTGTTTTCTCGCATAATGAAATATTCACACGGCTTTCATGGAAATATAAATAGGCCTGTTGCACGTGATCAGAGCATGCAGTTGAAAAACTTGCAGGAATTTCAGCGCGTTTTTCAAAATTTGCTTTTATTCTCTTTTACTATATAACAAATTACTTAATTAGTGGTCCTTTTAGTGAACAGTAAAATTTGTTCCACTCGGAACCAGTCATCAAGTGTTATATATCTTTCAGTTAGCACGCGCGCTGTAATTGGTCAATTTAGCGGGCCGTATTCTACCGCGGTACTGCCTGCTAAAATTGATAGCCATTTTTGTTGGTAAAATGTTTCGTGATTTATCGCCAAGTCTTCTTAACTTCTATAGCAAGTAAAAGTTACAATTTTTTTTTACTTCTAAAATTGTGTATTAAAAACTACTAACGACTTAAGAGTCACTTAACAACGATTTGAAATTGACTCGTTTTGCTTTTAACGCGCGTCAGACATTTGAAGCCGTTTCCCAGGAATAGAAATCGCTCCCGAACCCGACAGACACACAGTAGAGACATAGAGGATATTACATGCCCGCGCGTAGATATGAATTTTATCTTCGAGTGTTCAATACGGCCCTCGAACTCGGTTGGTAAGAGGTATATACACTCAATTCCATGTTTATTGAGTTGAAAAGGTCGACGTCTCATTAGTATGGTCGTATTGTTTCTAGAGCAAGTGAGTTATAGCCAGCTCATTTGACCACTTAGTAAACAGTGTCACTGAAGTTGAAGAAGTCTCCTCAGCTTCAATTCATCATAAGAAAGAATGACTATAAAGCAAGTTATCGACCGTCCGTGAAACCTGGGAACGACTTTAAAGAGGCCAGGTGTTTCTATTTTATTAGTGCTCAGGCCTCTTACTCCTCGCGGAGCATGCGTTCTTTGCGCAACCCAGTCACAAGATACAAAATCAGCCACGCTGGGCTAAAACAGCCCACGGTTCGGCTTGACTTTGCTTTGGATGTCCCACTGTGTAATCAACTTGCGGTATGGCTGATTTTGCATCATTTAAGGTTATTCCTCACAATTGCACTGCGCATCTTTTCTGCGCATAATTTTTGACGTCATTTAGCGCGCTCTCGTGCACATGCACACTGAAAACATGGCGGATTTGCCTTGATATTGAGCTCTTTCAGTTGAAAAATGGCTATAGCTCACCAACGAGCATGGGCACCCCAATTTTTTTTTCCAGTCATTTTAATCAACTTATCATGAACTTTGCTTGAGGAAAATTGAATAAATAGCGAAAATAGCAAGTAAACTGTGGTCCTTTCTATTTTGCCCTATGGTAACCATGTCAAGAAATTTGGTTGAAATTTTAATCAAGGATTCAGCTTTCTGTCTAAATCAAACTTAAAAAGTTTATTTGTGTCCGATACAACCCATTGACTCCAGTTTAATGCGTGTTCTCATGAGTCTCGGTCACAACAATTTACAATTATTACGGGGAATGCGTTCTTGTAATAAGCGTTAAATAATGCCAAAGTGGGTCATTTTCAATGGCCCAGTGCTCCTTAATGAGTATGGGCACCCCACTTTTTATTTCAAAATTGAAGTTCTCATATGATAAATATTCAGTGGGCAAAGTTTGAACGAAAATCTATTGTCAGTTCTATTTCAGGGGAATTACCTTAACCGAGTCATTCATATATGCAAATTGCCCTTTTTTATGAACGCAAAATTTAAATGGAAAATTTTTTTAACATCATCAGCCAACTGCAGTACAGCATTAAAGCTGAAATTATTGTCTTGTTTGAAAAGCAACAGCTTTTTAAGATTAATACTGCATAGATTAAACACACAACCGACAGCTGAGTTGTAGAATGGTTATTTGGAAATAATATAATGAAAATTTAACGAGAGTTTGTTTTGGCCGTCTCCAGAATACTTTTGAGTGAATTCGAATGAATTCGAATGTGAAAGATTAATTTTGAGAATTTGAATGATAAGCCACATTAAATAAAAGAATTGAAAGAGTCCGAGTCCAATTTTTAAAGTCAGCATAATTATCAGCTGTTTCTAGTTTTGCCGTCCAGAGCCTGGACCAGTTGCAAAACACTGTTTAATTTGGGCATTGATGCATAGCAGTAATCAATTTTCCGGAATAGAGCCAACGTATTCTTTAATTTCTCACGATTCAAACCGTGATAAGATAATGTAAACACCCTTTGAAACTGAAGGTGAGAGCAATTGTTTGAGCGTTTAGACAAAAAATACACAAATATTTACCGGCGGCTGGTTCGAAGTGATTTTTTGACGATTTCTATTTAAGTGTACAAAAAGACAGCCTTGCGAAAACAAGAACAGCCAAGCGACGAACTGAAAGCAGCATCATGGACAACCTTAACCTTAGTACTTGCTGCAAAAGTAAAGAATTAAGTGTGGCGGGCAAGGTAGTTTTATCAACGCTGTATGGTCTCACGGGTCTGGCGGCCATAATTGGAAATGCACTTGTCTTGTGGTTGATCGCTAGAAAGAGGACATTAAGAACAACTTCCAACCTGTTCCTAAGTTCCTTGGCAGCAGCTGACTTTTTAGTAGGACTTGTTATCAACTTGGTGTGGATCCTTATCAGATGCTTGGGATATAATGCGGATAATTATTTGCAAACTTACAGCAAAGCTATTGACTATCTCTGGATCCATACAACAGTGGCTACTACATTCAACTTATGCTGTGTTACCTTGGACAGGCATATCGCCATTTTTTATCCTCTCCGCTATGAAGAAATTCTCACTTACACAAGATGTTACGTGTTGATAGCCACAGTTTGGTTTATGTCCTTGGTTCTCCCCTGTTCGAGGTTCTTGGTGGAGGATGTAACAGGTTTATCAACATTATATATTTCTTTTACAATCATAACGGTATTGATACCGATGATTATCATCATACTGTGCTCTATTAGGATTTTAAGAGCCGCTGCAGTGCAGTCCAGGCGAATAACTGTCAATACTGTACAGAATCTAGAAGCTGTGAAAACAAGAAAAAAGAACTTCAAGGCTGCTAAGACGATCAGCATTGTGGTTGGGCTGTTTGTCGTTTGTTGGTTGCCAAGTCTAATTACTTCCTTCGTGTATTATTTTAGCAAAAAGGTGTGTTACTGCACGGAATACTTAACGGTTTGGGCAGCTGTCGAAGCGGTCGCCTTCTCTTCATCGGCAATTAATCCATTGGTCTATTGCTTGAGAAACCACGAATTCTATGAAGCTTTAACTCACACTTTTCGATTCCTAATAAGACGAAATTCGACACAAAATCGGATTCATACTTCAGTTGAAAAATAAAACAAACAAAAAACTGTAATTGTTAGGCATTAGCCGTAAGAGTGAAAGGTGTTAGATATTTATTAAGATGGATTCCGCGCAAAGTTCTAGCAATAAGTGAAAAAAAAATACTTACTAAAAATTTGCTCATAGAAAGGTAACTATTGGAATACTAATTAAAACAACTCACTCAAGTTTATTTGTCTAAGTGACTCCTTGTTACATTCTCAAGCATTCTCGAGAAAGTTAATGCCAAAACTCGTAAGAATACTTTATGCATGTGTCATTCTGTTTTTAATTAACACGAAATGTCTGTTTTAAAGAAATATGGATAACTTCAAGTTCAATTTTCTCTCGCGGGGTCAGCTTGAGAGCTTGAATCTTAATTAGTTCTCCAAAAATACTTTATTCAAAATACATCTATTACTATGCCATGAGGTTTTCTTGAGAATTCATCTTAAGAAGTTAAGCCCGACGCAACTACATGATAGCAGTTTACTCAATTGGACATATACACCGTAAAGAAAGATCCAGGGACTGCATGTTGGCGTTAGGGTGGAGACCTGAAGGTACTGAGAAGAGCAGTGGGAAGACCTAGAAAGACCTCAGTGGAGGAGGACAGTACAGGAAGTGGTCCAAGGGAAAATAATTCTCGGAAGAAGACTGGATACGGAATCGTATAATCTTTATATTGTTTAATTCGATCTATAAGAAAGATACATGATCCTTGAGAAACCTAATGAGAGTGATTCATAAAATTGCATACTAGGAAATTATAAATCCTCATTATTTCACGCGCTTACATAAACATTAGCCTTAATCTTTACGCACTCATTTATAATGCGTAAAGACGTTCTCTACGAATATGTAAAGAGGTTCTTAAAGACGCGTAGAGAAGATATTAAAGCATTCCTAACGATATCTTTACGGATTCGTAAATTTGAAATTTCATGCAGTGTACATTTAAAGTTGCATGCATCATTAGACCACAGGTTTTATCATACTTTTAGAAAACAGTCCTGAGAAAGCACGCGCGCTGATTGGTTAAAAATTGTGTTTGTATAACTCGATGGAGACACAGAACTAGCGCGCGCTGTTGACGTAGTGATGGCGCGAGCAAAGAGAATTTACATTTTGATATCCAAAGTTAACAAGTTGTTTTCCTTTTTCTCGTCGTGGTGTTTTCTAAAAGAAATAGAAAACATGTACTTCGTGTTTCTATCGAGTTATACAAACACTCGTGAAAGTTTGGGAGAACTCGAAAAAGCTGTGGAAACACTCGCCTGCGGCTCGTGTTCCCACAGCATTTCTCGTTCTCCCAAACTTCCACTCGTGTTTGTATAACTCGATAGAAACAGGGTACATGTTTTCTATTTCTTAAATAAGGCTTAGGTCTTGAGAAACAGCTGGACAGTCTCAATTAAAAGCTGGTTCTTAATGAAAGTAGTTTAAAAACATAACTGGTTATTTGAATTTCAATTTAAATCACACTTTTTAGTTGACTCGTCCCTGAGATCAGTTTTGGTCACTGAATAACTGGCCAAAAAACAAACTTAAGTTGCGTAACGCTACAGTCATAACAGAGGGAGTCGCTTAATTATTGAGCGAGTCCCTTACTGTTCAAAAACTCTCAGTGGGATACAAACCGTGATTCGCTAACTGAAAACACGGCACAACGACTGAGATAATTTCTGCAAAGTTAAAAAGAATTCAAAATTGATGAGACAGCTTTTCAATAAAACCGCCCAACTTATCATAGTAGTCTTCAGCCATTTGCACCCGCGTTAAATAAGTTATATCAGCCCACGCTCTTGTTCGCTGTTTCAAAGTTAATAATGTGGAGCTTTATAAGACCATCCAATTGATCATATCATTTGTATTTTCAGTCATTTTGCGTAATTGCTTTGCAGTGCGACAGCTGGAAGTAGGGCTTTTAAACAATTTTAGCCAATCACAATCCACAACAGGAACGATTCACCCTACAATTTGTGCTCTGAACAAATCAATATGGAATACAAACTGGCTATTTTCCATGTAGGATTTCAAGTTTTCCTTTCAATTGTAACTACATTTCACTGCCCGGGTCGTGTGGTGGCTATTTGAAAATATAACTGTGTCTCACCCCAGTGGAAAAATTCACAGCGCATGAAAACCACGAGATTTTGAATTCTTTTCGTTCTGCCCTATCAAAACAGCCAAACAACTAAACAGAAAAATACGGACAGTAGTTTATTATAAAAGGACTCTTCTAGGTTTCCGCGAATTAACTGTCCTAGTAGAAAATAATACTTATGTCGTGGCAAAGATCATGATGAACAGCACTTGTTGTGATGGTGAAGAGTTCAGCTTAGCAGCAAAGATAGTTTTATAAACGTGGTTTGGACTCGCTGGTCTGGCGACTATAGTTGGAAACGCGATTGCATTGTGGCTGATCTATAGAAACAGGTCGCTTAGAACAATTTCCAACCTGTTCCTTACTTCAATCACTGGCGGCTGCGGACTTTTTCGTAGGACTTGTTATAGACCCAGTATATATTCTTTTCAGATGCTTGCTTTTTAAAACAGACACATACTGGCGACTCCCCTATAGTAAGGTTGTTGACTATCTTTGGATCCATACAACAGTGGCTACCACATTTAACTTGTGCTGTGTTACTCTGGACAGGCATATCGCCATTTTTTATCCTCTCCGCTACGAAAACATTGTCACGTACTCAAGATGTTACTTGTTAATTGCCACAGTCTGGGTCTTGTCCTTGGTTCTCCCCTGCTCGAGGTTCTTGGTGGAGGATGTTTCAGCGACGCTATCAACATTGTATTTCTCTTTTACAATAATTACGGTCTTAATACCAATGGCTCTCATAGTGTTCTGCTCTATTCGAAACTTGAAAGCCGCATCAACACAGTCCAGGCGAATAACGTCTGTCAATACTTTGCAGAATCAAGACGCTGTGAAAAAAAGAAAAAAGAACTTCAAGGCTGCCAAGACAATCAGCATTGTGGTTGGGCTGTTTGTTGCTTTTTGGTTGCCGAGTTTAGTGACTTCTCTCGTGCATTACGTCGGCATAAGTTTGGACACCAGTCGAAGCGCTTTCCATGACCTTATCAGCAATCAACCCTTGGGTGTATTGTTTGCGAAACGCCGAGTTCTACCAAGCCTTAACTGGTACTTTCCGGTTCCTTAGAGGAAGAAATTCGCCTCAAAATGAGATTCGTCGTTCAATTGAAAGATAAAAAAAAGGTCAACAGTTCGGGAACTGAGTAAACATTATCCTTGAGGTCCGCCAGTTTGAATTTTAAACGATCAGTCGATCAGCTGGAAAGTCGCAATTAAAATTTGACTCTCCTGTTTTGTTAAGAAAAGCCGGTTGAACTCTGTAGGTATTTTAATATATAGTATATGACTCACCAGTGGATGGTAAAACTAAACTATTGAACAGGAAAAAAAAAACGCTAGTTATGGCAAAATTAAATTAGCGAATAATGATCCACAAAGGTCCACAAATGATGATGAAACGAAAATCGTCTATACAGTACGTAGAAAGCTGTTTCAGCTATTCGTCATGAATAATCATCAGAGTTATCTTGGCACAAGCCAAAGATCTCCTGCTGTTTTGGCTTTGTTTTGTTTTCTTGTTTTGTTTTCTTTTGTTTTATGTTATGGATATTAAGCCAATCTATCGAGACCTGATAAGTCGTAAACCTGACTTTTAAAAAAACAGTTCCGAAGTGGCGTGACGAATAGCGCGCGCACGGAAACATTTTGTTAAGTTTCGCGTACGTTTACTGATTACATGTACCTGGTTAAGTTGCTCGGACGTTTTTTATTGGGAGAGTTTTGGACAGTTTCGATTAAGCAGTTGTTGCGGGCGCCTTTCAGAGAGTTTTGTGCCGTTAAGATTTTATCGTTTAAATCGATTTGGAAGTGTTTTGGTCGATTACTGCTCCGTTTAGCGCTCACGAACACTAAAACGTCAACATTTTCTTGTTGGGTGATTTTTCAGGAAGAAATTGTGTAAGCGACATGTTATCTTTTCTTTGATAATTATTTTTCTCCTCAAGAGGAATTTCCCCTTTACCTTCCCGTTCTGTATTTAAATAAATGAAATTTGCAGGGAAATACTGAAATTGTGCGTGCACTTGGCGGAGTAGACATTAGAAATAGCTCAGTGAAAAAAACATTATGTCACAGGTGTGTTATTTTTGTTATTTCAATTCAAATTAACAGAGTTCTTGGTTAGTCGCACAGTGTCACGCCAATGGACAGAGTCTTGTTACCATGAACACATATATTTTAGAAACCTATATTTTCCAGGTTGGACTGATATGTCTAGTCTATTTATAATAAAGTTTCCATATAACGCGCTCTCTGATTGATTGAAACAGCGTGCTTTATCATATGGTAAGCTGAATTCCAAGTGTTTGCGTCGAAAATTTGACCCAAAATTAAACGTCCTCTGTGACTGAGACAAACGTTGTGCAGCGTTATGGAAATGAGTTATGTACCTGTGGTAAACATACCTGCCTGTGTGATAACTGTAATGCCACAGTAGCGAAACCAATCGTCATATTTTCACACGCTTACATGAACATTCGTTTTCCGGCAAAAGCTGTTACGTTTTCAAACGTGTGCAGGTTTCAGAAGAATGTAGTAACTCTTGTTCTGCGGAGTTTTTGACCATTTTGGACTCTGACGCTACAAAGTTTCAAGTAAAAATCGGAGAAGCTGTGTTAATGTATTCCGGGAAGAAGCCTGCTTTAAATCAGCAAATTTATCATGTTATAAAATTTTGTCTCTTTTTATTTTAATTTTTGTGCACGTTTTTTAAAGTGCATTTTCCTTTTGTTCTTTGTTTTCGATTTGACGTATTTTATTCATGTTATGTAAGTTATTCAAGGTAACAGCTATTGTACAAAACTTGTATATTAAAACTTGTATATTTCATTCCACTCCAGTTGTAACTGACGCTGACAGACGTAACTCAGGCTGTCGAAATATTTATTTAAAACTGAAAAGCGCTGTCCATTTTGAAATTTATTAGTAACTTCAGATCCCTAGAATTGGACGAAGATTTAATAAATTGGATCATGACTATGGAGGAAAAGAGTAGCAGGTGTTTTTGGGTTCAATTGTCGTTGCGTTTTTTTTTTCTCAGTGCCTAGGACGGGGCTATTTGATTTTTGTATGAAATTCAGTTTTTCACGTTGTCATGTTTTTTTTCACGAAATACAAAAGGGATATCTAAAAACGGACTTGAAGGAAATGGATCGCCAGATAACCAAAACAGAAAGCATCTTGACTGGGATTTCTATTTAGTAACCCAGCCTTCATGGCAAATATCTTCTTCTGCTCATCAAGTCAGCAATATAATGTTCTTTCAATATTTCAAAGCACTAAAAAGAAGTCGAACGCGGAATAGCTTATATGTATATACTGAGCTCTACTGTCAGTCTTTTAACGTCGCAGTTCATTGCCTGTAAATCATCAAAAATGACGAGATTTCTTAAAAAGCGACATCATCAAAGCACCTTATTGCGCCTGGGCTCGATTTCCAGCAGTTTTCAGTTTGTTTATCCTCCTCAAAGGAAGGAACGCAGGCTCACGAAACGGCTCAGCAGAAATCAAGCCCAGGGTTGCACCATGAATAACAACCTTCTCAGTTTGTTTCAGTTTTTCTTCATTTAACCCCAAGTTAGCAAGCTTTCAATTCGTCTGTGCGTTGTTTGCTGATTGCTTAGTCTAGGTGCTCTTCTTGTACAACGTTTTAGTGAACGATTTGCTTGCGTAAACGGTCTGCGCTGCCACAATGACTAAGGTAATTTCTTCGAAGTTGGAAGAATCAGTTCGAAAATGGATGAGTCAGCTTAACAGCACAACTTATACCCTCAGCCATCAAAACGCGTCAAGTAAGACTGAAATATATCGGCTCAAGCTTGAGCGTAATTGCTGTGTAGTACGACAGCTGGAAGCCGGGCAATTACAATGTTAGCCAATCACAAGCCACCACAGGAACAATTCACCCTTAAGTTTGTGATTTTGAACCAATCAAATATAGAATAAAACTTTTTTCCTTGTTTATGTATTCAAGTTTTCCTTTCACTGGGTTCTATTCACATTTCACTCGCTGGGTCGTGTCATGGCATGGCTATTTGAAAACATAAACGTGTTTCACCCTTGTGGGAAAATATTCAAAGCGCATAAAAACAGTAAACCCGATACTGCTGCGAAAACAGCCGCCCTTAGCGGGACGACCATATTAGCAAGCCGTCTCCGATTTCAAGTGTCAGCTGAAACTCAAACACGTTGGAGACTGTTTGAAATATTCTGAATTTTGTTCTGACCTATCACCGCCAAATTAATAATCAGAAAAAAACTGCCAGTGTCAGTTTAGCCCTAGAAGAAAAGAAAACCCGCGACGAAACAGCAAAGATGAACAGCACTTGCTGTGAGAGTGAAGAGTTAAGCATGGCAGCAAAGATAGTTCTATCAACGTGGTATGGTATCGCAAGTCTGGCGACCATAGTTGGAAACGCGGCTGTGTTGTGGCTGATCTCTAAAAATAGGTCGCTTAGAACAATTTCCAATCTGTTCCTAACTTCATTGGCGGCTGCGGACTTTTTAGTAGGGCTTGTAATAGACCCAGTGTATCTTCTTTTCAGATGCTTGCTTTTTAAAACAGATACATATTTAAGAACTTATAGTAAAGCTATTGACTATTTTTGGATCCATACAACAGTGGCTACTGCATTCAACTTATGCTGTGTTACCCTGGACAGGCATGTCGCAATTTTTTATTCTCTCCGCTATGAAGAAATTCTCACTTACACAAGATGTTACGTGTTGATAGTCACAGTTTGGTTTATGTCCTTGGTTCTCCCCTGCTCGAGGTTCTTGGTGGAGGATGTAACAAGTTTATCAACATTGTATATTTCTTTTACAATCATAACGGTATTGATACCGATGATTATCATCATACTGTGCTCTATTAGGATTTTAAAAGCAGCTTCCTTGCAGTCCAGGCGAATAACTGCCAGTAATGTACAGAATCAAGACACTGTGAAAACAAGAAAAAAGAACTTCAAGGCTGCTAAGACGATCTGCATTGTGGTGGGGCTGTTTGTCGTTTGCTGGTTGCCGAGTTTAGTGACTTCCTTTGTACATTACCTGGGTAAAAGATTGAATTTCTACGCAGTTTGGAGACCAGTCGAAGCGGTGGCATTGACTTCGTCAGCAGTCAACCCGTGGGTGTATTGTCTGCGAAACGCCGAGTTCTACCAAGCTTTAACTGGTACATTCCGATTTCTGAGAAGAAGGAATTCGGCACAAAATGGGATTCGTTATTCAGTTAAAAAGAAAACTGAGGTAGACGGATTGGAAACTGAGTAAACATTATGCTTAAAATCTGCCAGTTTGAATTTTATCAAGTTTAATTTAAAGTGGTACAAAATTAGTCAATTAGAGTTTCGCATGACTATTAAAAAACTTCGCCTTCTCGAAAACAGCCGGACAGTCACAATAAAATTTGGCTTTTCCGTTTTGCTGAGAAAAGCGGTTTTAAAACTGAACTGTGTTTCCATTTCAGTATAACGGAAAGTCGATTAACCTGTGGAGAGTAGATCAGAGAAGCTAACACGAGAGAAAAAAGGAAGTTTTTCATGGGGAAATAATTCATTGAATAAGGACAACAAGTGATGATGATAAAACGAAAACCTTCTATACAACATGCAGATATAGAGATTACTTCATGGAAAATGCGAGCGTACGATTTTTATTCACGAGTTGAGTTTTCTGATACGTATCAATGAGTGAATAAAACCGTACAAAGCATTTTTCATGCTGTAATTTGTTTATTTCATAGGTTCTGAGATTTTTTTTCGTGTAGTATTTCGAAGACATATTTCACCAATGGGGCTATGAAATGCGTAAAATGTTCAAAATCGCGCAACAACAACAAAATTTAAATGAAAGCTAATAAAGTTTACATAACTTACTTCATATTTCAATGAAGTCAAATGTCTAGAAGAGTGTTGTTTTGAATTCCTGCCTTCTTAACCATTGTCTTCATTGAATGGTTGAGTTTGTTAACACCAGCAGTTAACCAGCCTTTTCTTGCGAGCGAGTCTGCACGGCTTTGAAGTGTTGTTTACGACTAGGTAGCATCGTCTTGATTTATTTCCTCAGGTCTCTTCCTGGCAAAACGTTTGTAAACAGCGACAAGATATCTTTCAGTTCCGTCAGTAGCAAAAATTATTACATACCGAACAAACCCTTGTCGTACAATATTTTGAACTCTCCGCTTGTCAAAGCTACCGATGGGTTAGGTTTATCGATTCCCTATTCCTTGCTTCTTTAGCGGTTATTGCTTGGATTGAAGAACTTTTCTGGTTTTCTCAAAGACCAAGTCGTTGATTATGCTGGCAGAACAGTTCTTTTTCTTCAAGTGTCCTTCGAAGCTGGCAGTTCAACTTCGAAGCGAAGTTGGCTCGTACTCGGTGCCATCTTTAGTGCGGACGGAGGTAATAAATTGGCTGATGTATTCATTCAGCTCAACGGCTGAAATATCTTCAACTTTCCAGGCTTCGACCTTCGTTTTCAAAAATCTTCCAAGCAATCTTACATCTCGTTGAGGCGTTTTTTGAGCGGTATTTTTTCTTTTCTTGCTCTTAAAATAAATTCTTCAACTGAGCAAACAAAAACAAACCTTCCTTCCTTCCATTTTTCAAAGCGTGCGAGTTTTGTGCAACGGCTCTCGGATGACGTTCTCTTCAGTACGTTCATTCGTCATTAGTGAAATTTCGTCGTTCGCGTAGCTGATTGGACGAACGATAATTTTTCACGGTGAAATTTTGTCGTTCGTGCTCCTGATTGGCTACATTTAGAATCAGTACGAATTTTATTTACTACGATTTTCGTGGGTAAATCTCAGTACCTATGAAATAAATAGTTGTTTCAGTTGACCTGTCAGTATAGTCGATAGAGTTGACTTGGCACACATCAAAGATCTCCAGCCGTGTTGGCTTTGCTTTGTTCAGTTTTCAGTTTTGTTTTATTTCATGCTTTGAGTCTCCTGATCTCTCAAGAGTTAATAATTAATTGCTGGCTGATATTTCAGGAATAAATGGTCCTTAATTACCATGATCTTTCTTTTAATAACTATTTATGCCTCACGAGAAATTTCCCGTAAATCCTTCAAACAATGCAGTCGAGCCTGGTTATAAGAGAAAGTTTCAAACACAAACTATAACATGTTGATTGTCTTACCCTCTAACTGACATTTGTCATATATTCGCTGGAGTAGGCATTAGAAGATCTTAGAAACGACTGCAAACAAGTCAAACTCGCAGATTTTTTTTTTTCTGTTATTACAATCCAGACCTCTGACTAAACAGACTTCTTGGTGACTCACATTGCAACTCCGGCTCCGCCTATTTTGAACTTTTTTTCGCGTATGAACCTATTTAAGAACCTGACTGTGTTTAAAACAGTGACCACTACCTCCTGAAATATCAATATTCACCGCAACCAGTCATACATACATACATACATACATACTTTATTGGGACTCCCTTCAACAGGGCTTTTCAGTCACAATGTTAACTAACTAACTAACTAACTAACTAACTAACTAACTTATTTACAGTAATTTAATTAAAATCAAAATGTATTTAAATCATTCAAAATATATCCAAATTTACTTCGTATAGAACATATTATTAAAAAGTTTCCGCTTAAAAATATCAATTTCTTTAGTATTCTTAATGTTGTCAGGAAGTCCATTCCATTCCCGTGGGGCTCGAAAGTAAAATGCCCTTTGTCCCATCGACAATCTACATCGGGGGGTCACAAGATTTTTACATCCCCTTGTGTTCTTATTGTGAACTACTGAACGCTTAACAAAATATTTACGTAAATAGTCTGGAGCTAAACCATTTACACATTTGTATGCTAAAACTAAATCATTAAATAGAATCTTTTCTGTAACATCTAACCATCTAAGATATCTCCGCCCCTGAGAGATATGGTCAAATTTCCTTAAACCTAATACAACTCTGGCAGCAAAATTTTGTACCAACTGTAGTTGTGTAGATACGCTTAGATGTGTTCCCCCACACTGAGGAACAATAAAATAATTTACTAAAAACAAAGCTATTTATAAGTAATAAAAGTGTTTCCTTATCTAAGAGGTGTTTAATTCTTCTTATCTGTACTAACTGGTTCATGCAGCTAGAGGCTGTTTTAGTAGTATGCACATCATAGTTAAGATATTGATCAACATATACCCCGAGATCCTTAGCGAACAAAACTGGTGAGATAGTTTTGCCCAACAGAGTTAAGGAGATATGAGGTAACCTCTTAAGAAGTTGTGCTGAGTCCAACAACCACCAATTTGTCTTCTCGGGGTTTATAAGTAAAGAATTCTCTGCACACCATCTACTGATGTTCCTAAGATCATGATTTACGGCGACCATAGCACTTGATGAGTCTGATACGGGAAATTTAAAGTGCAATTGACAATCATCAACATACGCAGCGGCTTGACTGTGGGTAATAACACTGATTAAATCATTAATGTAGACAGTAAAAAGCACAGGACCCAAAATTGACCCCTGAGGTACTCCGTTTGTTAAAGGTAACAATTCTGAGACTGAATCTTCATATCGTACTCTCTGATATCTACTAGATAGATAGCTACTAAACCAAGAAGCTGCAGAAGTTTTGAGACCCAGTTTTCGTAGTTTTCTTAATAACAGATTATGATTAAGGCTGTCAAATGCTTTTGACATATCAAGCAGTACTAATAATGACGCTGCTTTTTCATCAATTGCTTTCAAAATGTTATCCGTAACATTTATGAGGGCAGTTTCTGTCGAATACATTTTCCTGTTGCCACTTTGATAAGTCGACAGTTTATCATATTTTGTCAAAAATTCCACAAACTGCTTGTGTGCCAGTCTCTCACTTACTTTCGATAGGATGGGTAACAATGAGATCGGCCTGTTGTTGGCTGCTTCTTCTGAGTTCCCTTCTTTGGGTACAGGTATAACCTCAGCAATTTTCCATGCTTTAGGAAACGCAGCCACATTAAACGAATTATTCAGCAGTCTGGAAATCACAGGTACAATGCTCTCACAACTGTCTTTCAGGACTCGCGCAGAGATTTTATCATATCCTGGCGCTTTGTTAGCAGCTAAGCTCTTAATGACAGACTTGACATCAATTTCTTTTACCTCTTGAAACTCAAATTCTTCTGTTTTCAGCATGCAGGCCAGTGTCAATACTTTCTTCCCTAGGACCACAATCTTTATCTTTATCCAAACCGTGTTCCCTTGTTATCAAGTTCGCTTTTTTCGCAGTAAGTTCTCCTACTGAAGCAAAATACTTATTAAATTTATTTGCCAAAGTCTCATGGTCCTCAAAAGTGCCTGGACGTTTAGCAATACCACGAGACATACATCGATTTAAGATCTTCCAAGTGGCGTTTGTATTACCTCTACTGTTGGCTATTCGGAGAGAGGAGATTTATAAAATCATGCTTATTCAGGACTTGTGTTTCAAATGTAAAATGTTATAGCGATTTGTCATTTAGTGTCGGGAACCAAACCCAAAGTAATCATTGCAGCCACACACATAAAAACACAGACAATGCAGTGAACCAATCAAAACTCAAAAGAAATTTATGCAGCTGACGCAAAGCCCGGGAAAACGAGTGCGAGTGAAACAAGATTGGTCATTTTAGTTTTACTTCTGATTGGATAAGAAAGTAGCGCGAGTTTTTTAAGCCAATCATGTATCATAGTTGATGCAAAACCAATAACTTTTCGGCACTCGAATGAAAGCAGCTCTATCTATAACTAGTGGTTTTCTTTGTTTGTTTCTAGACTGGGTTGTAAGCGAATCTTACAACTACTTTTTGCTTCCTTGCTTCCTTGTTATAATTATAGAGCTTGTGTTTCAGGAGAGGGGTTACAGCAGGCACGAGGAAAGGACTCTTATTTCAGTCCTCCCACGCGCGCTCGCAAACCTCGTGATTTCACGACTGTTGAGGCTTCACTTGCTCAGTTGCACCTGCCACGCGGGCTAACTTCAAACGGAATCAAACTTCTTTATTTTGGCCATATTCGCCAGTGGCGGTTTTCTTTGCTGTATGAATTAGAAGTTAAACAACCGCATAGGCATATATATTAAACAACGGCATATATATTATATTGTTTTACACCTACTGTCTCGTCTATCAGATGAATTTAAAAGAAAAGGGACAAATACATACACATGAAAGTTTCGCCATCATCACAGATAATTATTTGCATCTGTAGCTCCTTTTTCACGAGGTATTTTGTTAATGTTCATTGATTTAAACTACACTTCCACGTCACTTAATTGAGCCGGCTTTCTCAATATCGTTTCTGTTTAAAGATTCTATCGTTTCTCAAATAAGTTATGGGTGTCCTTACTTGGTGGGGACTTTTATTACTTACTTGATTTAATTTGTCACTTGTGTTTGTATAATATAATAGTTGGAGGATTGTGCGAGAGTTGTGTAATGACCTGCTGGTGTGTTTGTTTAATTTAGATAGAAATTTTCAGCTTGTGTACGGACAGCTTCTATTTAGTTATCAATATTCACAGACCTAACAAAGTGTTTAAAGCAATTCCCATAGATGGTGATAGTATTTGGGGAGAAAATGACCGAATTTGGAGCTAAGCATGAAGCTCGTAGCCTACCAAAGGCCGGGTCAATTTGTTCAGCTTCTGTAGATCTGATTCAAGATTCCGAACAAGCAATAAGTTCTTACACGGCTGCGTCTCTAAATGTCGTTTTATCCATAACAACAACTCTAGGAAATATTTTAATCCTAACCGCCCTAAGCCATCATTCAATGCTTCATCCGCCATCCAGACTCTTGTTTAGATGTCTTGCGACTACAGATCTCGGAGTGGGAGTAATTTCGCAACCACTTTTTATTATTCATGTTGTGTCAGTCATCAACAAATCCTGGAAACTCTGTTTCATCAGTGAGCGTTTGGCGTACATCACCGCCGCAGGGCTTTGTGGAGTCTCCGTCTTCACGTTGACTGCAATAAGCGCCGACCGACTGCTGGCCTTGACGTTAAGAATGCGTTATAGAGAGCTTGTGACTCTTAAAAGGATACGACTTGTTATTGCCTTCATATGGTTTATAAGCTTCGCAAATGCTTTATTGTACCTACTGGACCAGCGTATCTTCTTAATGGGATGTTTTGTTGTTATTGTGACTGCTGTGGTAATCGCCACCGTTTGCTACTTTAAAATATATCTCATGCTTCGACGGCAAAAGTCACGAGTTGAAGATCATTTGAACCAAGGGCGACCGGCCGCCGCATGCCTTAACGTCGAAAAGTACAAGAAGACAGTTTTGAGTACCCTCTGGGTTCACATTACTTTAGTAGTTTGTAATCTACCGTATGCTGTGGTGACAACAGTCAAAACAATTCACGGCAATACTCCTTCCCTCTTTATAGTCGAGGCTTTCGCGGCAACCCTGGTTTTCCTCAACTCATCTTTGAACCCAGTTCTTTACTGCTGGAAGATAAAAGAAGTAAGACAAGCAGTTAAACAGACAACGGCAAATTTCCGATGTCTTTGAAAGCGGAAAGATAATTTTTACCTTTCGTTGGAGTTCAAACAACCAACTAACTAGTGTAGTTGATGTACACATACTGTAGTTGATTTTGTGGTAAACACTCGATGCCTGTTCCGTCTAATCTTGATACCATTCTGATGTCTACAGAAACCTATTATCGAAGTTTATGCAGAAAAGGAACAAAACGATTTAATATAATCAGGCTTGAGGAGATCGACATTAGATTATAGTTGCTCCTTTACCTCTTCTCCTCGTAGATGTTTTTTCTTTGTGTAGCACAAATATAGTTTTCAAGCAGGCTGGCCGGAAAAAGAGTCGAAATTAATGAAGTAAACTGATTGTTTAAATTTAATGATAATGTTGTTGAGATATAAGACTTTAAAAATTGCAGGACCGTGTTTTGTTATACTTTACCTTATCAGTACCACACCTATCCGGATATTTTTTGGATTCGGAACTTTTTCCGGATTCGCTGCAGAATTCACTGGATGAGTGTGGAACGAAGCCCTATCCGGAAAGAAAAAGTTGCGAATTAAAAAATATCCGGATACTTGTGGATCGAGCCTAACATTATCACCGGATATCGATAATGCAAACCAAGAGTATCCATTGGCTTACAGTAGCCATCATGGTACATAAGCCATTATATCATGCTCTTCAAATACGGTAAGCTTTCGCGTAATTTTGTGGGGCGTTATATTTTTATTCTGTTCTAGTTTTCAAATTTTAGGGGCGTTGTCATGCACTCGCGCTTGTTGGATATGACATGACTATAGCCAACTTGGCCCTACGCCTCTCGCCATCTATCCTCTCATATCCAACGTGCGTTGATGAAATAACTTAACTGCAAATTATGGGTGTAGGTAAATACGAAAAGTAGACGCATTAAAGGGAGAGTTTCACGGCTCGGCACATGCCCAAGTTTGACCGGCGCGAAAATAAAGTACCTCTTTCGCTTCGATGTTGAAACATACGATAAGTGAAAGCATGATAAATAACCTGTGTATTGATATTTGCTCACGAGTTTGTTAGAGTCGAACCGACAACAACGGTTTCCATTTTGCGGGCACACTTTCTGTAAGGTGCTTGCCTCGAAAGTGAGATAAAGCGAACGAGTGCTTTGTAGCGGATCGACTTCATTGTAAACTGAAAATGCTTAACAGAAATATTCCAGAAGTATTATGAAGACTAGAAGGCCACCCGCTATCCAGGACAGAGCCACCGGTGAATCCTGCAAGGTTGTGAATTGAGGAGAACTTAGTGCGACAGACGCACGCTGCTGATCCGACTAACTACGTAAGAGGGCGTGGCCTACTGAATTACCTTTGAATGTGCTAAAGTGTACAAATGCGACATCATGAAAGTAAGAGAAAATTATTTTTCCAGCTAATGTCTAATTTAAAACACAGTAGAACTTATTTTAATAATGTGTTGTTTAATTAGGACTAAATCGTTTTGAGAATACAAATGTGATCAGAAATAAGTACATACATTGGTTATCCTCAAACAACAGTGTATTATTTGCATGCTTCCTCGACAATATTAGAGTCTCAGAGAAAAATACAAGGTCTGTGAATAGGTTTAAAACAACTCCTAGTAACTACGAAGACAAAAAAAAACAAAATCAGATCATTGAAAACGTCAACAAAAGACAATTCAAAACCTTTTCAGTGAAAAAAGTCTGGTAACTGTCAAAGTGCGGTTACCTAACAGTGGTCTGTTGTCTAACAATAAATGAGCAAAAAAATTGAGAAAACCTCTGCCAACGCTGGACTCTTCTCCAAGGAAATTAAAACGTTTAATAGGATAATTTCTATGAACAGGAGTTCCTGCTATAAATCAAAATTCAGTCTAGTCTAACTTGGTAGCGAGGCTCAGAGGACTTTAAGCAAAAGAATTTGTTCAATGGTGCCTCAGCTTCAAAGTGATTCCTTTTCTTTTAAACGGCTCTGTATCGAAATTGGCCTATTAATGCATCACTTATCCCACTGAAGATGACGGTCTTTAAAATAATGAAAGAAACTGACAATAATAATAATAATAATAATAATAATAATAATAATAATAGTAATAATACTTTATTAAAACTTCACAATAATTACTAACAAGATTAAAATGACAATAATTACTTACAAGATAAAAAGAAAAAAAGTTTTTTCCCTTTCTTTTTTGCTGAAAACATTAAAAATCTCGATAAATTTACAATCTGATTAATCCAATAATAATAATAATAATAATAATAATAATAATAATAACTTACATTTATATTGCGCGGGTTACATGAATATATGATCAGCTGTGCATTACAACGATTTCAATGTATAATAATGTAAAATTAACTAAAAAACCTATAGAATAAAAAAAGGAGTTAAATAAAATAAATAAAATTAATTAAGGAGAGCAAATTTTTGAAACAAATTTTACGTACTTGCTTACTTACGTGTTTACTTACTTACTCATTTGTATTACTTAGTTGTCTACTTACCTGCTTACTTACTTAGTTACTTACTTGCATATTTTATTTACTTATTTATTTACTTACTTGTTTACTTACTTGCTTACTTTTTTACTTACTTATTTTATTTACTTATTTACTTAATTAGTTGTTTACTTGGTTGCTTACTTATTTTAATTATTCATGCAGTCATTTATTTACTTAGTTGTTTACTTACTTACTTACATATTTTATTTATTTAGTTATTTACTTACTTGCGTACTTTCTTAACATTATTCGATTTAACGCCGCCCTCAAATAAACGCAGCATTTTGCAGCAGAAATAAAAATAAATAAACTGATGCGGCGTTTATTCGAATAATACCAACAGAGGTCATCAAAAAATCTTTCTCATGCTGCGCGTTGAACCTTCCCGTAGATGGGTCGAAAGACGATATGATCCTCAGTCCGCCTCAAGGGAGGACAGCCTTGTGGACGATCAATGCTTTGATAGCAGATGGAAATTCTAGTAAACCAGACACAAATCCTTTTGTCGAAGAAGCTTATCCGACATGTCAGCTTTTGGACTCGGATCCGTCATAAAGAAGACAGTGGCACCAGTTGAAACAGAGTGAACTTTATTCACTGTATTCACTTTATGTACAAATTCTGAAATTGAGAAATTCAGACAAGCACAAAAAGATCCTCATGTCTGTTTCCTCTAAATTCAGTTACCATAATATTGTTTGCAAGAAAGAAATGGGATTTTAATTAAACGCCGCCCTCAGGCTCCAGTCGCCATCGAATACCGGTAAACGCCGCACTCGAATCACGAAATATTTAATAATCGCCGCGCCGTTTAATCGAATAAATGCGTTATTTACTTATTTATGTACTTAGCTGTTTATTTACTTGCTTACTTATGTACTGACTAACTTGTTTGTTTATTTATTTACTTTTTATTTACATAGCTGTGTATTTACTTGCTTACTTACTTATTTATTTACTTAGGTGTTTACTTGCTTATCTTTTCACTTAGTTACTCACTTGATTAGTTAATTTTTGTGCAAGTCAAAAACCCGTGAACATGAGAGATCTTATTTTGACAGGTCAATTGTGTCTTGACCAATCACAACAAAGTTTAAGACACTCAAGCAAACCTCAAAACAACAAACTCGGTTACCGTTGCTGTTTGAGGTTTAGTTTTCTCACGCCTGATGTGCATTTTCCTTGCTACACGTTAACATTCGATAAATATTTCTAGTGCTCACGGTTTCCTGAGTCTCATAGTAAGTGTTTGCTTTGACTCTATCCTTCCTTGACTTATTCAACAATATTAATTTGTGCACTGTGCTTATTCATCACCGAAAAGATGCAGTTTATCCGCTACGTGTAAGTCAAAGACAAAAAAACGTAATAGTACACCACGTTTATCTCTTCGTTGGTTTTCTTAAAACCAGCGAAGAGATAAAGATAAACTATAACGAGACAAGGATGGCTAAGGATGGAGAGGATTTACACGGATTACAAACGGCGATCTTCAAAAATTTAGGCTAAACTTTTCAAGATGCGCGAGCCACGAATTATTCCTTTAAAAACAACTAAAACGAGTGCATTCCACTAAAAGTACCCGCGCTAATATTAGACTCATCGACTAGATTGTTTAGGAGAGCGACCACGAGATAAAGAACGATTTTAGCTGCAGCTGTAAACTTGAACATAGTTTTGTCGCTTAAAACTCAGTAACACCTGGATTGATTTGGATGGAAAAGAAAAACTAAGAATCGCGGAACCTGGCTTGAAGCGGTGATAACTAGATCTGTAA